>JANTCA010073920.1:0-15236 GCA_024741275.1 Chironex yamaguchii
ACCAATTCATTGACGTTTCGATTTTATCTTCATCAGAATACATATATATATATATTTGATGAACAAAAGTTAACTATACTAGAAGCAAGAAAAAGTTTGCATGCACTTCAAGGGAACATATTTATGTCCGTGCCAACAATACCATGGTTAGCTACACCATTATACATACAAGAAAATCAATATTTTGGTTCATTAAATATCACTCTGAATCTATTTATCTAATACTAATTTGGAAAAAGTCAATCGAACGTAAACATGTCCTCTCTAGCTGGTATTAATATACGATACTAAACTGAATCAGTGATACAGGAAGTGAACATTCTAACCAGTGTAGTAAAGTATATTTCATATTGAAACAACATGATCGAAGACAACATAAGTCAATACAACTTTCAAGCCTACCATTGAAGTCTTTTATAGCCACTTCACTTTTAGAAATCTTGGAGAAGTCTTTTTAAATTTCCAGTTTTGTACTCTGGCGAGACAAAGAACTTGTACTTTGATAAACTTAAGTTTTGTTTCTACTAAGTAACCAAACTATCCGCTTGCTAGCATGTGAACAACTGAGGCCGTGCCCTAAGAAATTCCACAAGTCACTCAGTCGTACTGTTAAGCAATAAACGTAATGACGCATGAGTAACGTATTGTTAAACGCATCTTATTCAAAACAAATGCAACGTAGCATATATGTACATTCCGAAAATCCTCTCCAAGAAATAGGCGTGACCTTGGAAAGAAAAAATGAGTCGAAAATGCATACCAGCAAGTTTAGTACTTCACCACAGTACTCATGGTATAAATATAAAAGACCACACTCACATATTCAAGCTATCTAAAATCGATTTTTCATAAAGTTAGTTTGAAATTTAGGGGCAATAGGTTCTTCAAATGTATTTGGTGAGATACTGATAAGCTTTACTCGGTTGAGTGATTGTGCTGCACTGTCTTCTGGCATCCGGGAATCTTCACACGGCCGTAATACTGCTGGGTCAATGATCTCCAATACAGAGGTTTAATTTGACATTTGAAAGTACCTTTCTTCTATTATGAATTGATGTAAGACTTCCTTTGCCACTCACTTGCCACGCCGATATTGGAAACGTACTCTCTGTCCAAGACCTTTAATGCTTGGCGCAATTATTCACCACCATTGGGTCTAACGGTATACCGGCGATCGGAAACAGAATCTGGGTTCATGGGCTCTGCCACGACAAACTGTCTCACAATCCCTCTGGCTTGTGTCAATGCGCAATCATTACCTGTTGCGACTGGATAAGACAATTGCCGATCGCTGCTCTGACTGCGGGATTGGTTCGTAGAACACATTACACCTGTTCAACAGCTATGCGAATCCGACCAATCTTTAAGTGGCAAACCCATGAAGCAGGCCAGTCGAATGCGCTGCTTTCCTACGACTAAAGACATTTTCTAACAACTCATGGCTACTGCTACAACAAACCCCAGCTATCTCCACATCACAGGAAACCGAAGAAAATGTCGAGATTGTGGAGGTAGTTATTTACATGGAAGGAAATTTCCCATAAAACTACCAAAACACGTCTACAGACCTTTTGGGGGTAATTTTTAGTTACCACGTGTGGACTGTGGGGAGAGATAAATTTAGCTTCTCATTACTTATGATTTGTCTTAGAATTATTTTACTTACAACTTGTTTATATCTTCTAAATGATTGTTGGCCATCTGAACATACGCACCTCTCCCGGATTAAAGAGGTGTGCATCCAGTTGCATATTATCGCCATCCCCTAAATTGACGGGCTGCTGGTTCACCGTAACTCCATGGATTGGTCGAAAAGTACAAACCCAACTTTGCAAATCCCCTCAATCTGTAAAGAATTTTTTTATTAGAGGACACACAACTGGAATTTGTATATCACAGCCTAGTATTTGAAGTTCTCCATCTAGCTCACATATCCTCTCAGCTCACCATTAGTGAACCTTATTAACCCTTCCAGCATTCTGTGAACTACAGTGTTAGAGATACGACAGTATTTGACAACGGTTTCCTACAGATTGTATTGAACCAGGTTTCGTATAATAATAGGGTACACGACGTACCTCTAACAGAATGTGGATGGTTTTGTCTTTACGGTTCCGGAAAAGTAATCCAAATGTAGCGCGGATAACGAGTATAAAGTTTATCGGATTCACCTGACGTACTGAAAACGCAAGCTCTAGTATGCCAAAGTGATTCGTTACAAATGGAATTTAATTATTCTGATAAAAACAAAATTGCCGTCACCTTTTTCTCTATAATGGGCAGATGACAGTGTTTCTATCTTCTGTTAAAGATGAATCAAGATACTCGACTTGGCTGAGTGTATTACCTTTCAAGTCATTGCCAGACACAATACTTGCACAGCGTCGCCTGCTTAGTGTTGACTCGAGGCAAATAAGTGCGACAAGCAACCATTCATTTTCCCCATAGGTACATCTGGAGGCCCTTAAAATGACTAAAATTGATGACCAAGTTGAAAATGTTCCCGTAGATCTGCCTCAGTTTGCTGAAGTAGCAAATTCATGTGCTGGAATTCAAGCACTGACTTTAGAAACATCAGATCTGAAAGTGAGTTTTCAGTTTCAGACTTAATTATTTTGAGATCGATATATGGCACTAAAGCTATCTTGTAGCTGGTAATTATACATATGTCCTTGGTTTTTACTGATTACTGATGAGGCTAAATCTTTGTAAACCAGTTGTACGTTTCTCAAAGAAAGTACTGTACTGATGCTGTGACGCCGGCAAGGGCTTTGTTTGCACAAATACAAATACACTTAAGAGCAAAAAATTAGGGATCTTTCTCGAAAGCAACTCGATTTATCAAGAAGATGTATGTATGACTTAAACACGTCAGTGGCCACTGTTGACAGTACATTGATCAGTCTTAAAAGACAGTTATGACAGTTTCCTGACTACTGCTCAGGTAACTGATGCACACACCCACTTGACAGAGATAGCTTGTGCACTACATTCAAGTCTCGTAGAATAGACAAAAGTTTCCATCTGTTTTAACAAGGCTAACTAACGGGGTACAAGACATCACGGACTTATATATATATATATATTCATTGACGTTTCGATTTTAAAATATTCTGAGTATTCTGATGAAGATAAAATCGATACGTCAATAAATTGGTGTATTTTTTGAGTCATATATAATATTTATACACTTAGGAGAAGGCTGGCCTTTTGAGTAGACTATATATATATATACATAGGTATGCATACATATATATGTATAGGGGCCTACATATATATTGCCTGTAGATGTTTACATTTTACGTAACGTTACAGGTGTGCGGGTCCCTAAAAAGTGTTACATCTTCTGCACCCTCACTATTATCAACAATAGGTCTGCGTTACGAAGGGGCAGTGGGTGAGTCAAAAGGGTCAATACTTCCGTGATTAAATGGCACTTAAAAATGTTCTTAACGCATAAGAACAATATTATAACGGAAGCATGCTTGATGATCATAACAAATTACATTAATAAATCCATATAATGATGCAATTACATTGCTATACACTATTTTGTTGAAAAATAGTTCCATACAGTCAACGAAATTTTGGACAAAAATTGTTCCATGCAGCGAGAGGTTCGGTATAGCGAAGTTTCATGTAACCGAGGAAAATATAGTAATAGCTATGAGCAAAACTCAAGGGACTTAAACATTTGTTCGATGTAGCGAATGTTCGATATAGGTGGTGTTCGTATAGCGAGGGCCGACTGTATTTTAATTGCTTTCTATAATGTCATAATCAAGTAATCTTTTGGGGGAGAGTATTCGCCCATTTTGTGCAACGACGCGCATGTGAACACTGGCAACACTGATTCCAAGTGAGTGCGAAATCCGACAAGGTTTAGCAAAGAAAACCTACATATTACAGTAAGCAGGCAACACCAACCTAACTACTGTTTACAAGAAAGGCCGGAGTGGGTGGTTTTGCCTGGGTATAATTATAGGCAAAGGGCTCTTTGAAACCCGCTCTGCTAGCCACATATATGTAGCACAGAAATGTAATTTTACGACAGACTGAATTTAATCAAGGAATGGAATCTATTATGACGACAGGACAAAAGTCCTACAACCATGACCTTGGGCAACTTTTAAACAACGACAATACTGCATTTGGCCCCATTACTGACGTACACTACCCAATAAATAACCCGTTATAAGGAAGATGCTCAAGTCCTAATCTAACATAACACGGAATACTGTCCGCCTGGATGCTCTCGTGGATACCATTTTGCGAGTAAATCTGACAGGACAAAGGATTACCACAACTTCAAAGAGAAACGAATATTTCTATCATGAAACTATTACAGTGTGGACAGCTTAAGCATTTGATCAAAAACAAAAAGATCTAAGCTTCAATGCGTTCATTCCCTCCTTGTCAAAAGGATAACAGTGATAACAATCAAGTACTCACAACTTCCTTCCTTGAAGATGAGTCACCATCGGAATTAAAGTAACTTGGCCCTGCCTCACAAAAAGTTGCAATAGGGCTCTCAGGCGCCTTCCGTTTTCCCGAGAGTGTACGGCCATGGAGGGAGGATCTCCTTCTTGACATTTTGGAACTACAGAATCTTTTTCCCTGCTGAAATCGTTATCGTATCTACTTAGTCATATACTGTGTCCATTGGCTACGTCGTGCGTGACTGCACACGCAACAAAACCAACGCGATTCATTTGGCTATTATGTGTTGCAAGTGTGAATACCAATAAACAACAGGAATGTTGGATTTGAGTGGGAATGTAAAAATCCTGGATGAAACGTGGTGCACTTTGAGGAGTGGGAAAGGTCAAGATCACAAACAGAACGACTTTGAAAGGAAAGCTATGTTCTAAATACGTATTTTTGAACCGGAGTGCAGGTATAAGTGTGGGTGGGGGGATATACCTGAGCGGTATTAAAGTGAGGGATGTAATACTGAATCACTTTTATTAAAGTTGGGAGGTTATAAAGCTATTCGCCTACTTGGGATCTATGCCCATGCATTGAGATTTTCGAAAGGGATCTGCTTGTTTTCGTATAGAAATATAGTAGTAATTCACAAGGTACTTAGGCGATAATGTGTGGCAAATGTATATTAAAGTTGTAATTTTACGACCCATTTGGAGAGGCAAGCTATCGGAAATTCGCAAATGCATCGTTATCGTCCCCTAACGGATGTTCATGTTACCACTGTTACTTGGTATAAATTTAAGTAAGAGGCTACGTAGTCATGAGAGGAAAACGTTTATACTAGATGCTACAAGATAAACATCTGCCGTATTTGAAGAAACCATTTAAAAAATTGAAACCTAAAACTTTTCATGCCAAGTGACAAGAACAAGCCAACCTCCCCTCAAATACGTGAGCCCTGATACATGCATCTAGAATGCTGAATTAACATAAGTTACGTCGTTGTGATCATCAGCAACAAGCATAGACGTAGAGACTAGTGAAAAATACAACTTTCTAGCTGCCAACCATGCAATGACAATGCCAATAACCAAAAAAAGGCGCGCGCTGATATTTTTCGCATTTCATTACGCCAGTAGGCCAAGGTGTATAATTTAGGCTAAAGCCACGCCGTCACACCCAGGGGAAAGCTAACTTCATGCAAAAGATCAGGCCTAAGTGCATGAAATGCAACGTGGCAGTGGCGGCGCTTCCAATGGGGTAGGTGGGGCAGTGACTTTGAGCAAAATACTTTTTACTAAAGAGGCCATGCATGTTGGATACAGTTTATGTAATCCAAGCTAATGTTTTGCTCTACTTAATCCACGAAATCACTTCAATTCTTAGGATAATGTGAAGAAAATCGTAAAATCCTCCCACCATTAGTCAAGGAGTTTGTTGAATAGATCAAAGATCAACAGCAAATTGAGAAGTTCGACAGAGTTCAGAATTTAATTTCTTGGGAGGGTATGCAATGGATGACAGAATTTGTAGCCAATCAATTGATCCATTTGAATTGTTCATTTAATCTGTCTGTTGCTACTTACTGGTTGGTTTGCAGCAACTAATTGCTGTCAAGGTTAAGCCACGACGAACGTTGATTCTATTTGCAATGCATAAGACTCACATATAAAGACGAGACTCTCAATTATTACACTCATTTACTCCCTTAGTACATCCAAAATTGCGACAAAAATACAAAATCTGCTTTCTTATTTAAATCTTTTGGGTTTCTGTAGTCCAAATATATCAGCCAATGAAAATAGTACAAATTTCTTAATATGCTATTATTAATACATATGAGTCAGTTATTAAGTAATAATCGCACGTTTTTACATAAGAGCCTCTGATTGAAAGTGAGATTGTCATTATGCAATTCATAGTCTCTGTGCAAAAAGTCATGAACCATGAATTTGTGGCATGGCTCGATCAAACATTATTTCGTAATTACAAGGTTGCATCAGACTCCAAATTCAACTTATTTTACATTGGGAAAGAGCATGACCGAAATTAAGTCCCGACACTAATTGTATCATAGTTCGGGGCACTTGCCGATGTGCACCACCAAATTAAATGCAACTTTAAAGAGTGATTGAGTTCATGTCTTATTAAATATAGCCATTGTATAGCGAAGCCATTTGATTGACTGAAACTCCTATGTTGTGAGAAACGTAGGGCAAATTTGAAAGTGCCCCGCCAGCAAACAAACATGATGGAAAAGAGACCGGATAGGACATTCCTTGAAAGTTGTTTATGTGTTTACAACAGCATTGATAGTACACTCATATGCTAAGTGGAAGAGAACATAGCTAAAAGTTCCATTGAATGTGACATAATGTTAACTGTGGTTTATTATTAGAGCATAGAATTAAGATACAGAATTATTAATTAACAACTTGTACTTGTGTTTGTAGTCAATGTTCCACCATAATGATAGCAGTCAATGATGGCTCATGTTATGGGGCACTTTGGGCAATCTCCCCTTCCCCATGCAGAAGGTAAAGTAAAGTGCGAAAGTGAACATGATTTATTTGATAATCGTATGCTTTAAAGCAGAACAAGATTTATACTCAGAGGATAGAAAGACTTCTCGTTGGCTCTGATGTAGAAACACCAGAATTTGTTATCAAGATTTGCTGTACCCTTGCTTTTGTAACTTTTGTTCTTTTAAAGTAAACATTTTTATTAAATACGTGCTAAATTTCTAGGTTCTTGAGCAACACAGACCTAAGAGATGCGTCTTTGTTCGAATGTAACATCTCTAATACGAAATAGGGGGGGTGGCCCCTGTAACTATATTGGGTCATACCCAAATCTGAAAATTTGTCCCCCCAACGAAAAGTACTACCAGCCGCCACTGCAACGTGATATGACTTCAAGAATTTGAAGTTGCGACATCCCAGTTACATTTCACAAATCACGCATGTTCTCCTGTTAACACTACTTTCTTGATACTACAACTGTCGAACATTTTATAATATACGTTTTATCAGTTTGCTGTTTATTTCACTGAGAAAGTCTAAAAATCACGGGTTTCTCAGTTAAGTCAGCATAATACTAATCTCCTTGGCAGGCAAAGTTGTGTCAAATGACGTCAACAATAGCTTACTTGTGACGATTATTTACATTTCCTAATCTTTCGAAGCTTAGATTGTTGCTGTGCGAAAGCCTCGTGTTTCCATGCTGTTTCTCTTCGCAAACGTTGAGCGCAGTTTCAGGGGTGCCTACGCTGGGGGGTGCAGGAGCAGCAGCTGCCCCCTTGCCCTCTTCATAGGAGGGCAGGAGGGAGCACTGCCTTTTGAGACAGGAAATTTTTGCAGATGACTAATACTTTGGTCGATCTCGTGGTCTTAGTTTCTCTTACTTTTTCAATGTTTGAAAGATTCCACGCAATTTATTGGTAAATTAGTCTGCCGTAGATTCATGGTAAATGAAATAGAAGTCCGCAATAAATTATCACTTAGCCGTTGCACCCATACGTGGGTGTTTCACAATAAAAATCAAAGTCTGTTTAAGCCAATTTTCGTACCATACAGCATGTATTGTCTGATATCTTCTGAACAGTTGATGATATTGCAAAAGAACAAAAAGTTTTGGATTTTCCATTAAATTTGACATGTTAATTGTGATTTTGATTACCAAAAACTTCTAAGGTAGAAAATAATAATTTTTCAAAGTTTTTGTGTTAATCTGCCTGACGTGACAACACAATTCTGTAAGATTATGCGACCACAGACTGAAACTAAGTGTAATGTCTTACAGTAAGACAAATACAAAAATGCCTAATGAGAAACGATTTATTTCAAACAAATAAGTATCTTAAATTTTGAACTTTAAACTTCAGATGACTAAAATCGAACAGAAGTAAAGTTCTGATTAGCCTCAAGTTTTACGTTGTCGCGGTCCGGGCACTATATGTAACACTTGGAAAAGGCGTTATAGGGCATACAACATGGAACAAAAACTGTTCTCGCCTCTTTAAAAAGTGTTTAATATTAAATTAACGTCAAGTACCTTCAGGCTACATAGACACTGAGCCTTATGCTTGGCAGAGGGCAAGTGTATGAGTGTCTGAGACACTTACACATGATAAAACTTTCAAATAGCATTTTCAGACAGTACGCAACAAGGCATCTCCCGTAGCCGATCATTTTATTGAAGCAAGAAAGTTTGTATATTACTGAAACAAGTTTGTAACAAAACAGCGCCAGCCAAAACTTTTACGATGTGTAGCGGCCTAATTTAGCCTTCGCGTCGTAAGTTTCGAGAAGTCAGTGTTGGATTGGAACTTTTCATTGAAAGTCCAAAGAAGCTACTGGAGACACTTTTTAAGAGATGTGTTCAATGATATTTGCTCTCAATAATAAAATATTTCTGTCTGATTTAAATGCACAGTTTACCTTTGAAAATTAACGCTAAAGATAGTTTGTATTTTGTATTTTGAAATCGCGGCACTTCAGTGTGTTGTCGAGGAAATTTTAGAAGACATGACCAAATGTCACTATGTGCTCTCAATGAAAACCTTGTCCAGTCTCAGTAACCGTTTTCAGGGCTACAGGGGGATTTTATGCGCTAGAGCGACACAAATCCTGGGGTCATCTCCAGAATCTATGCAATGAAATTAAGATCTGATAAGACATTACAAAACAGGTTTTGATCATTAATCTTTATTTTATCGTAACCGATTTACCGTATTGCCAAAAAAACTCCCAGAGTACTTTTTTAGATTTTTAGAGAGCGTGGGATTAAACAGAGAGAGCTGTTTCTCAATGTATCAGTTGTGATGAAACGAAAAAGGCTATTAAATCTCTCTAGCTGATAATTTCGAAAAATCTTGTTTTCAGTTGCATCAATCACGTAGCAAATATAGAAAAAGCAGATTTTTTCTGCAAGCCCATTATCCATGCCCAGTTTTGCCAAGTTACTAGCCGTTCCTGTATCTATATAAATCTGAAGAGAAACTGCTTTTACCTGAGGTTTGACTACGTTATACCCAAAACTAATGTGGCGCAACATAAATTAGTCAACAGGGATCTAATAGAACCTCGCGTACGAACGAGGGTGCACATAAGTGGATAGATATAGCGTTCTCTGAAATGCAAAACAGATAAACCGTCAGAAATATAGGGAATCATTCTGTGCAAATTTTTAGACTTGACGTGTACGTATAGATCGCGTTAACATTGCATATGTTTGACAGGATTAGCTCTCTGGTACTTGACATACGAAGTACGACAGCGAGAATCAAATGAAAACATTGTCCTACCAGGCTATAAAAGATTCATAATTTTACACACTCATAACCAGAGTATGGAGATGGGATAAAATGCATTGCAGTTGAAATACGCCAACGGCACCGTCTACAATCTCTCAGTTGTTGCAGCAGAGATTATATGAATAAGCTCAGTCATTTTTAATCCTGATGATCTCTGGATTCATTAATCCTTCTTCCACACCCAGTGATAACAAAGCTTTAAGCCTCGTGTGGCCAAGCAAAAACTTTTGACACAAAACCTCATTGTTTTACGCCAAACAAACAGGCAGTACCTTCACTGATATTCCAGATTAGTAAACATCCAAAGTCTGTGTTAGCCTTTGTTAATTTTATAATTTAGTACTCCATGTCACCAACTTCTCCATAATTTTGGTTGAAAGTCTTGAGTCATTGGTTTGAACCTGAGGTGGTCAATTGCTACAATTTAATACGTGATCTTTACATAAGAGCTCCATGTATATGTCTCAATGGAACATTGAATTGAAAGGCAATTAATGGAATACTTTCAACTACCAAAACATGAAGCTTGTAGGTCTCTACGTAAGAAGTTTATATGAACAGGTTGCGTGGTTGGAGTTTTGACACCCTTTTTCTCAGGTCACTCGACCGTTCTCTACACTTTAGCCTGGTTCAACTACCTTTGTCTCCATCTGCCTGGACTTTAATTTATTTATAATGGTTCTACCGTAATCAACTGGGACGGAAATGTTTTCGTTTTGTTTTACAAATATCCCTCATGTTGCTTAAGGTATTAAGGTCAATGGCTAATCAACCACGCCCTGTATTCATATTGACAGTAAACAAGGATGTAGAGTCTACATAAACAAAGGAAATCACCCTACTATAAAGAGTTCAATTAGTGAGCAGGTCAGTCTTCGTTAATATAAGCGGAAGCATGGTGTTTATTAACTGATGTTATTTACTTTTGATCATGAAATGTGTGTAGGTTGTGTTTATCTCGTCTCTGTTGGTACCCACATTGGAAAACTAATAATTACCGGTATTTAACCAGTTAATAAAATAAGATATCTGGTTGATATCATTAACGTTAGTAGTAAAGAAATTGCCTGCAATGACTGCAATCATTTCGTACTCTCAAACATTACCGATGAATGCTGGGGAGATGCTGTCGGAAATGGTCATTTCCCACATTCTTTAAATACTTTAGATATGATTTAGATATTGTGAGTGCAAACTTTAGACATGGACGACGGATCGTTTCTTCTAAAAAGTGAACATTGATTTAATTTTGACAGGTGAGACGCGGTTCAGCCCCTTTGACATTAATAGGTTCAGATATTTATGATTTTGATTGAATCACAAAAAGCCATAAAATTATTGCAATTCAGTTTGGTCAGTTTATAGCTAATAAAAGAAAAGTTGGAGCTTGTTACTTAACTGGAAAACGGACATTTCCTTTCCCAGTGGCTCTATATGTGTAACTCATGTCACTTGGTTTTTGGAAGTTCTTTCAGAAAAAATTGCCCCAAACTGCATAGTCAAAGACATGATACAAGGCCAGATACGTAGATAGATAAAGCTCAGATGGCAGTCTAACCACATAAAAGGATTCTTAGCCAAGTGCATAACATGGTAGACACTCACTTCAGCGAAAGGACAAGCGGATTCTCATTACAATCGTCGACGAGTTTCGAGAATTACCGTCCTCCCCATACTATTAAGCAGATTTTCATATATTACTTTTATGGTCAAGTATGCCCATTACATGTAATGTCCTCCGACAAACGTTCCTTGCTAGATTTTGGTAAATAGTTGAAAATTGTAGTAAAAAACATCCTTTTTCTCCTATTGCCTTATTAGAAATGATGGGAAACAAAGAGATCTCCTCGCATTTTGGCTTAAAAACCGTGAGGCAAAGTTAACCTTAATAGGTTCATAAAGGCTAGAGTGGCAATATTGCTAATACAACGTTTCCGAAAGTCTTTGAATTGCCTTGTTTACTATTTTCCGAACGAGGAAAATGTTATACACTGTATTTTAGAACCCAGTCGCCATTGATCATTTTGAAGTCGAATTTGCAACCAATGATAAAAAACTTTGAATCACAGTTGCTAATAACCATATTCTCCTGGCCCATACTGTACAGCTGCACTGATATCCCCTTCCTGACTTTTGCCGAATAAGGTACCGAATATAAATTTACTTTATTATCTGTCTTATATAATTATATCTCTCATATATTCTTTAAGATTGGCCTTGTGATTGCGTCAACGAACCAAAGGACTTGATATTAAATTTTCAGTAAAGCAACATGATAGAGAAATAGGTCACCTACCGAAGCAAACTTTGTTATATATATTGCAATTTTACATTTATAATAACATGATTCGTTCAGTTACATACTGATGTTGTAATGGCCTTTTCTACCAAGCCTAGTAAAAAGTCCTTGCTTAAAAAAGAAATTTCAATTTTAATGTTTGACACAACAAAACTATCTACTACCACATACAGGTGATAAAATTCTAAAGTGAAAAACAATGTTACCCACACAAAGTCACCTTACATGACTTTTAAGAGGTAGATAGAAAGCTTGCACGATTAAGAAAGTTTGGCAGCCTCGGGACGAATAAGCCACTTTCACATTCCAATTCTCAGTTGTACTTATCCAACGTAACTTTGCCAGCTTCATTGGTAGATGCCCTTTTTGTCCGACTGAAGACTGCGTATGTGCGAAGAATGAGATCGGCTTTGTTACCAGAGACCTTTTCATTATAAGGAAGTAAAATCTTCTTTAGTTCCTTAACTGTCAACGAGCCTAAATCTTCTAAACAAGTAACAGACTTCCCTTCAGGAATTAACGAGTTAAACTGTTCCATCGTGCAGCGAGGAAGCATTTACTTTGAGGCCGTAAACAGCGTACTTTTTGTTAGGTTACTGTGGGAAACGATGCGGACATCATCGTTAGCCTCGTTTTCCATCAACCGCCTCTATTGAGAATTGGAATGTGAAAGTGGCTTATTAGTTTGAATTGAAACGATGTGCTATACAAGACTTTTGAGAAACGTGTTTCCTGTTGATTTTTACTGCATTTCGTATACTTTCCTCTTTTATAATTTTTAGTAAAAGGAGAACTTCAGTAAAGTGTTAACTTTCAAATATTATTAAATTTACTTTGTTATCTGTCTTGTGTAATTATATCTCTCATATATTCTTTAAGATTGGCCTTGTGATTGCGTCAACGAACCAAACATGCAAAAAGATAATATATCAAATGAGTGTTCTTTCTTTAACTTTCTTTAACAATTCATATGTTCGGATAGATTATTGAATTGATAGCTGATAGATGAACACGTGCCTTGTATTTCTTGACCGTGGGGATTGCTTGTACCCAGAACTTCTGACATTTTCCATAAACGTCTTCAATCAGGATTTAATCAACTATGGGAAATTATTATTGTTGGATGCCTGTCCCCGCATATATGTTCTATGTTCTATTGTGCGATTGATGTTCGTTCTTACATCTGTTATATTTTTTGCAATACAATTTTATAATGTACTCCTTCTGTCATTGTTTTTATCGCATATGGTTTAGATAACCTCTTCTTAAACTATTTTCTCTCTTTATAAGATATGTCTCATAAAACAAGGCAATGCCCCATATTTAGATCTGCACACTCAGTCTCAACAAAGCAATGTTAAGCGATAGTTGTTCCTTACGATGTGCCTATTTTTTTCTTGCCAATGGTCTCTAGAAAAGGGGCCATTGTAACCAATATCTTGAAATCTCAACGTTCTAAGTAGAAGTACCAATTACATTAAAGCACGCACATCGTATATTGTAAATGGAGACAACGTTTTCACAATCAACGACAAATATTAGTAAATGGTATCCAGAACTACCACTTCGAGCTACTAATTATGGAACCTAATTCTTGAATTCTGACAAACGAGAAACAGGCAATATCGATGATGCGAGCTCATCAATCAATAAAAAGGCCAATTAGAATAGAAATCATCCTCTTCTCTTTGCCTAAATAACGATTGCTGTAGGTTCAGAATCTATCTGGTCTCTAAAAACAACTGCAAAGGCCCTTGTAGATCGATAAAACCTAGTTGACATAACAGAAGTAAGACTTAGCAAGATGATCCTAAGAAAAATCGCTGAAACTGTTTAACCAGAGAAAAAAGTAAAATCTTGCAAAAAGCAGAAAAAATGACATCTAAAAATATAGCAAAAGTAGATTACAATAAGCTAATTAGCATGACAAGACAAACAGAGAGGAACAACACAGGAAGGCTGCATTTTAACAAATTCCTTGACTGCTTGTCAACAAATCAATAACGAAAAATATACTAGAGATGCAAAAACTTTCCATTAGCATTGCAATAATAATATATACAATAAACGAATTCTATTAACTGATATCGTGGTCTGGACATATTACGTCCAAGCTTAGAATCAACCACGAAAATAATTTAATTCAATAATTAATTTAAACTTCAACTTTGTCACCATTCAGCAGTAGTCATGGAACCGTTGTTACGCTTTTGTACTGTAAAAAACAGAGATGTTGATGCAGATGTTACCTGTAGTATTTATAAACGTAGCTGCAATCTTGAGAAGAGAACTAAGTCGATTCAAGAACAATGACGAAGTACAAGTCCCATGTAGCACTGCTGTTCTACTAACCTCTATACACGCAATTGGATGATATTAACTTGATAGTATTGATAAAAACTGGGTGACTTAATAACTAATCATACCATTTTAACAATAAAATTGATCTTTTGAATCTACTTTCTCACAGTTTTATCTTGGCCTTTTCACAAGTCATGGTACTAAGAGCAATCAAAAACTCTTCTTTCTTTTGTATTGGTTAAAACATCTTCCAGAAGTACACAGATTATTTTGTTATTATTTCCTTTAATAATAAAATGTTTGCTTTTGATGATATTTACTTCCTCTGGTATAGGAAAGTCTATTGTTTATATCCATGAAAATGTTCTTCATGTAATTAATCATAAGCTTTTACTGATTCCTACCATTTGCCTGAAGACGAATTCCCTAAAATGTTGGTAAGGTGCAAAAAATGCCAGCCTTTATTTCTCTTAAGGCGGGTTTACACTATCGTTTTAAACGATCGTGTAAACCCGCCTTTAAGGCTCTGCATCAAACTTCATTCACGTTGACAATTACGACAGGGTACGCAATTGCGTTTGAACGTGACAACTGACTATTGGATGTTGACACTATAGGCACAGCTGCTGCTGCGACCTTGAGGCCTTTTTTGATATAAATGAAAACATCATGAGTGTTTGCGAGGTGACTGGTAGGTATTCCATGATGAACTTGATACTTGATTATATTTATCGTCAACCCTATGGTTAACCCTAAATGGTTAACCCTAAATGGTTAACCCTAAATGGTTAACCCTAAATGGTTAACCCTAAATGGCTAACCCTAAATGGTTAACCCTAAATGGTTAACCCTAAATGGTTAACCCTAAATGGTTAACCCTAAATGGTTAACCCT
>JANTCA010073931.1:0-15236 GCA_024741275.1 Chironex yamaguchii
TTCTAGACACCTGTGTCTCTTGCTGGAAGTGGAACATCGGCTTCTTTCGGAACAGGCAGGCATGATTGCAACAATGCAAGTAAGCAATTGCCACCTAACTTAGAAGCAACCCAACTTGCCTGGCTAAAATTTAAGACTTCATTGCCAAGAAGACAAAAGACGCCAATAGAATTTGATACGCCAATCGTTGGCTGTGTTGATGCATTGGCACTCTTGCCCTTAGTAAACAACAATGTCCCATGGATAAAGGTAATTGGGTTTACCCTGAAAATGCCACCATGTCTTACGTAAGGATTAAGCGAGTGATATAATAAAACAAGTGATAGTTTGTTGTACGCACTTCCCGGCTCGGAATCGTAAACGAGGACTTGTGAGACAAGAGTGCAAATTGTCTGTTACATGTGACGCATTATTGAATTGGTAGGAAATTATAGATTCAAATGGTGGGTACTTCCCCGTTTGACGCTTGTGTCTTCCGCTGGAAGTCGAGGACCGGTCTCGCTCATAACATGCGGGATAATTTCCACTATGTTCCCAACGAATTCCTTTGTGCATTGGTAGCGCTCGGAATTGTTTTTTTAGCATTTTAAACGTCAATACTAAGAAGAAAGGAGAGGCCTATAATCTTGTCATGAGAACTATTTATTACCAACTTCGATGTAAGCTTGAGATATTTTCGGTGTAAAGCTCTATGAATGCCTGTTGCAGTGATTACATTCTTGTATTCAATGTACATATGTCATCTGTGGTTTAGTAGGGGTGATTTATATATAAAGTTCGGAAAAATTGTTCATAGTAAGTGATTTAATAATTCGAGCTGCTATAAGTAGAATATTGAAAGAAGAGCCAAAGTTTTCTAAATAAGAAATAAAGTATTCCCAAAATTTGCCTTAGTATTCCCAAAAAGTGCCTTAGGGGCTAGTATGTAACTATAAGTAACTATATGCAAACTTTCCAAAAACGCAAAAGTTGTCTCAAGATGTCTTCTAATTGGATAAAATGCGCTTATAGATAAGTTTGTATGTTTTCTGTTGATTATTTTGTTATTTAAGGAACTAGACAACCTAGATGTAAATGTGATGATAGAGGTGTATCACGATGGTGGCATATATCGCCCAGGTGTTCACTAAAGTGCTCGGAAAATGTGCGCTACATTTTGCCTACGTACAAAACATCACATTTAGTGCACTTGATGGTGAACACGAAGCTCGTCGTGGTACATCGGTAGTTGTGGTGAATGAACACAAGGTCCTTGGATGACATAGTGGATGTAAATGGTCACGTTACACAGCATGGCCTATGCCATAGGTGGGTGCCATGCAGCGTGGTTGCTGATGTGAAACTGGGATTGTTTTGGATGGTGTTGTGGACCAGGTTATCCCGCAGTGTCTTCTCACATTTTGACTAGACTAAAGACGACATAACAACCAACCTTAAGTGCGCTGTCGTTCGTCACAACACCAGAGAACACCACCATAGACACACCACTTAGAAACGACTTATCCACACTTTAGGGACCATCTACCTTCACGGACTAAACTTAGACTTTGACTTCCATTAAAACCATTTTTACACTTGTTCCTTTTTCTCGGTGATTTTAAACTTTTCCTATCCGTATGTATATTTTCTTTGACCTAGTTCTTTGTCCTTTCTGTGCCTTTCATAAATTTATTCTTTCCTTTGTTGTTGTCCTTTGTGTCTAATTTGATTGTTTCCCGCGATGCTCGTTTGGTCCCAGTCCTCCTCCTTATATATATCACCTATGTTGTACTTATCCCTTATTATGTCGCATGGCTGACGCCTTGCAAGTCGGAAACTCGCAGAGGGATCGTTATCCTCTTCAAAAGGGCGGTTAAGTTACAAAAGGTTTTCTAAGAAATATATCCTACCTTTCAATTTGCTCTGTTTGACCTTGGAATCCTTCTAGAAGATTTTGAAACTCAGTTTCAAGCTTTTCCATGTCTAAGGGAGGTTTAAAGGAGCATTATTTCTTTCTCATAATAGCTGAACAACCTTTTTGGCACACTAATTGAAAATGCCTTGAAAATTTGCGACATTGCGCTTTGAAGATTTTTCGTCTGACACTCTTCGGAGTATGAATCGTCAGAAAGTGTGGTATAGATATATGGCAACCTTTTCCTAAGAAACATGATTTGGAACTAGCCAACCATTAACAGCAAAGAACAAAGACAAAGAGAAAATGAAAAGGCAAAGCATTTTGAAGAGTCCAAGTGAAACAATTTCTGCTCATAGAGCCTGGTTCTCTTGGTAGATATGGTAGATAGACTCCAAAACACCTAGACGCAAATTTTCGTCCTTGTACATTTTGTCGCATTCTGAATTTCCTAGTAAATGTTGGCCTATGGCAGAATCGCGTGTTGCGATAGTAATTTCAATATTGCAAGCGGCTGTTCTCTAGGAGGAATTGATGCTTGGTGTACACTGGCTGGAACTCGTTGTTTGATCCTGTCACCCAATCTTTGAAAAGAGCGACCTATGTACCGAGCTTTACATCGCCATATTCAAATAGGATTAAGCTGTTTTGTAGTAGGTATGCAATCCTTATGAGTGGATGTCAAGATCTTCCTAGTCCCGAAAACAATTATGTGTTTGACAGCAAAGAAACACTTAAGTACAGCTTTTTCTAATTTGTATACGAGAAGAAACATTACCTAGCCAAGGAAGTTTTAGGTATACAGGACATTTTTGAGGCCAAAAAGTTTTTCTTGTCTTTGTTCTTTCTTGTTTAAGATTGGTTAGTTTCGATCCATGGTCCTTATAAAAGGTTGCCTTATATATACTTGACTTTTCAACGATTCATACTCTGAAGAGAGTCAAATGAAAAAGCTTCTAAGTATAGTTTCAGCGCAATGACGCAAGTTTTCAAGGCGATTCTCTTTATATCCTTACGTAACGTAACCTTTCCCCAAAGACCAGACGTATCAGTTTTTAACGACGAGAGCAGCCAAAGAGTGCAAAACTAACCTAAGCAACTAAATCATGGTCCTTTCTCTTTATGTGACAGCGCGTTCAAATTTTTTTTCACTTGAATTTACCAAGTGTTGTTAACTCCTTCCTACTGTTGCTTTGTGTGGCATGGCTGCAGGTGGATACTAACCATTATCTTGTTAGCCTAGCTTATGGAATTATACGTCGTGTCCTTTAGCCACTCGTTTTCTTATCCAGTAGAATAACTTGTTAAATAGATACTGTTTGGAGTGAACATTTCTATGGTGTGTATATGCTATTGCTTGTGAAAAAAAAAATTAATGTGTTCCTCCTGTTACTTTCTTTGTTAAAATTTAATTCTATTAAACATGTGAAGCAAAAATCTTCAACATATCCCAAATACTCCTCCACTAAAGATCAATATTGTCTCTTACGGGATGCTCCTTCCTTGCGAACAGCTTTGAGAAGATCTACAATTTCTGTTGCTGCATATTTCCAAGTGTCTGCCTTTTCTTTCCGTATCGTTTTGTCTATGGTAAAGAAGGAAAGATAATAGAATAGATGTTTTCTTTAAGACAATTACGAATGAGAGTTTTGATGTTGAATGACTTGATGGATAAAAGAAACGATCAATTGCTTCTCAGATTTGTTTATGTGCACAAAATATACTGAAAACCAGTGGCTTGTCTACTTGGTGTATAGGGGGTCCACACTCCCAAGTTTCGAAAGAGGGTAGTTATATCAGATTCACACAAAAAGCAGTATAATTGGTATGAAAACTGGGAGAGCTTTGTCAAAAAACATTTCTCGAGAGCTTAGCCTTTAAACCTGCAAGTTAGTGCCACATGCATCATTGCACTGCGGTAGTTTGATTTTGGGTTTATACTCATGCAAAAATCACAGAAGAGTTTAAGCGTGGCAAGTTTCGAGATTCTTCGTTGTCACGCATATGAACAAGTCGTTTGACTGACAGCATAGGCATTTATGATTGGAGAGATACAAATTCCTACCCATCTCGGAGTCAGGCAGCTAATTGTATGCTCAGTGAAATGAACATTCTTAAGTAAATGTGAAAACTATTTCTTTAGAATGGTCTCAAGGTTGTGCAAAAATAAAAGCAGTCATTACTCTGTCCTACTTTCTTGAATTGGTCCACTACTTTACGTTGCAGGTCTAGTTCCCTTTCAAGACTTTTCTTGTCTCTAAAAACAGATACCACAAAACATGGTTAGTATAGCAAACGATGGAACGATATTGTTTCTTTACATAGGAAAAAAAATGAATGTTGCTTATTTTTTGAATAACTACATGCGTGCATTTGAAAACTCAGATTCAAGTTATATTCCTAAGGGAAACATCAAGGTAGTGTTTGTCGAGGACAGGCAAACCTGTTTGGACAACCTGTTTATTCAAGTGGACTGTTGCCGAGCCTTGTACACCTGAGTAAGCTTTGGTTTGCATGGCACTATCGATATTTCAACTTATGGAGGCTACCAAGCTGAAAAAGCGGCGAAAAGTTCTGGAAAGGAGTTTCAAATCGAGTGAAAAGTCAAGCCCATTTGGACAAACCGTTGCGTTTGATAATTACTTTGCACCAGGAAGATATGATTTTGACAAGGTTTATTTGCGTGTCTGTTTATCTGTTCGTTAGCAAGATAACTCAAAAACTTATCGATGGATTTTGACGAAATTTTCAAGAATGGTCCAACCTTGAATAAGAAATAAATGGTTAATTTTGGGGATGATCCGAAGGAAATTCAGGACTTTTGATCACTTATCCGGTAATGAAACCTTCATAGTACTAGTGAGGAATAACCCAGTTACCATATTTGGCAATGATATCTTCATGAAAGTGACTTGCAATGAAATCATCGTGGAGAAAACCCCTGTTGTTTGAATAATTTTACTGGCTTGGCGGAGGTTTTCGCCCTCGGAGTGCTTATGGTTACTTTTATTTTGCATGATTGCATGCCAACTGTTTTTGTAAGGACGATGTGGTTGACATGTCAACACAGATTGGCCAGCAACTTTACCAAAAGAGCAGGTTTGTATGGTTCTTGACTTTGTACTCTATTAGATACCAGAACTGAATTGAAAACTGAAAATGTCATGAAGTACAATGCAATAAGTCTGTATGAAGTCCGTCATTTGCTTGTTTGGACGCAAGAGTCCTTTTCTAAGACCCACACACTAGAATATGCTATCTAATCTGAATCAAAATAGTAGCCTTCATAAATTTGTTCTATTCTTATTCCTGACTTGTATAACGTATAAAATCAACCATCAATAAAAGCAGACTAAAGGCACACGCTAAAAGGATCCCTTCTATCCTTGTCCACATGAGTAGTGCAAGACATTTAATATCTACAAATCTCTGTTACATTCCCCTAGAATTTACACACAACATTGCAAATATCTCTTAACTGTCGAGTAACTTAAAAAATTTGAAAGTAACAAGCAGATATATCATTTTAAGGTCAACCGACTCATCAGAGGAGGAACAAAAGACTTACTTTTCAAGTCGAATAACCGACGGCTCGTTTTTCGAGAGACAAATTAATCTTTTGTTGAGCAGATGCAACTGCTTTGACTTAAGCTGAACATTTAGAAGTGTTGTGCTATAAGAAAATAACAAAAGTTGCTTGGTTGTAATCACCCGTATAGTTCACTGGAGTCCAGGCTCCAAAACCTTTGACTGTCTGCTGGTCTCAGACCTCCAATGTAAGGTAAATGGTAGTCTGAGAAGTTTACCGTCGTAATTCTAGCGCAGCAGTAAAAATTACTAGTCCATATCACGTTAATAATGCACTCTAGTACCCAGGTCTAATGCCTTGAGTGGTGTAACCGTCGAGTCGAAAAATGTGGGAAATTACACCGCAATGTTTAAAAGGTCTACAACACAAGCACATTATACTATTCGCAAGGTAAATATGATCAACATATTTGTCCCACAAAATAAAATTCAATACTAAGTCTTTGCTGATGATGGCTAAAAACTTCAGGATATGAATGCAGAATATATTGCTTTAAAAGAAAATGAACAAAATCTAACTATATCTCGATATTCAATTTTTGGTTCGTCGTGTTCAAAATCGCATAATCTTAGAACAATGATGTTGACAACATCCCGTCAACTAATGTTTTTAACACTTAGTTTGGTTAGAAAGTTTAACTTTTCCTGATTTTAATGTACTTCGTCAACAGGTCACGCCGTTTAAACAACAGATCTAGTATTCGTCTGTACAGGATTGTTTAGAAGGATGACGGAAAATGTACTACCTATTTCAAATTTCATCCTTTGGAATTAACCTCTCTTAAATACGTATATTTGCTAATTAAACAGCAAGCTTAAAAACTATTAAAATATGTTTCCCGTTTGTACCTCATCTCTTACTAAAAGCTAACAATACACTTCATTTATTGGCGAAATGCCTCTGCAGTATTCAAGAAGGTCGAAAGTCGTAGTTGCGCAAACTCCTCTGTTTTCTCTTCTGCCCTTACATCGACTTGCAGGACAGACTGTAATCAATCTTGCCTTATATTTTTTCAGTTAGTGCTAGATGCAACATAATTCCGTCATTGCCAAGATATTCATTATTTTCAATGCACATTAGAGTCGTATGAAAAACAAAATTATGACATCCGTAACAAATTGTAAACATAGTGTTTAGAAACAGAATTTAATCAATTTTATACTTTAGAGCAAATACATCCTGATATAAAGTGCCTGTACTAATTTTGATCCAAGTAAAATCAATGTTTAAAGTTGACATCTGGCCCCACATTTCAGGCAGGTACTGTTTTACTATCAAATAAAGAAATGTTGAAACAGCGATTGTATGATAACTTACAATTATCTTGACAATGGCACAAGTAAACAATTTTAACTGAAGTATCCAGCGACAAGGTAACTTGTCATTTAAATACGACAACGAGAGGTACACAGCAATGAGAAATACACATACCTTATTTCTTTTGCTATCTTGTCAATTTCAGTCAGATCCAGGGGTTTCTGGGAAAGATTCAAATTAATGGATTAAGTATATTTAATACAGTGCTGTTGAAAAGGACAAAGTATTGAAGATCATTTGCAAATATGATTGTTGTGATCATCAAAAATCCAGTGTTAAATGTGCAGGAACTGTTGACAGTGTTGAACAAATCAATAATCATAAAATAGTGTTTGCTCACACCCATGATAATTCCATAGAAATTAACTAATGCCTTTGTAAGACATGAAATACTACTGTTTTTACTTAAGAAAATCTGAACTACAACAAAATTGAACAAGCAACAAAAATACGAATTTTACAATCCCTAGTCTTGAACATTGTTAGTTATGGGACTGAAAATTGCTTAAATTAAACAATAAAAGTAAAGTTGAGTTGAGTGAGCTGTGGTGCTATGGGCATTTATTGAGAATTAATTGAACTGAGAACTTGTTTCTCTTGAACAATATTGAAAAGGTCAAAATATTTTTAGCCACCGTTCTTAAAAGGAAAATTATCTTCATCAGACATGTCTTAAGAGAAATGAACATGTGTGAAAAATCTCTTAGTTGATACTTTGTATTGCTATAGAGACCAAAAACACAGAGTGACAATATCTGCGAGTGTGGTTGTGACCAACTTTTGCAAATTGGCGCAAAATAAATTCTTATAAAAAACAAGCTTATGGATTATCTGTTTGATGATGAAGGCTAAAAACAAAATGAGAGTCGATGGAGACCCAAATCATGAGAATAAAGTACAAACTTTGGGGCTGATATACTTTGAAGAAACAGGAAACCCTGCTGATCAAGCAAATTTGGGAACAAGAGAATACCATGGCAACTAAAGCAGACGTTGCGCCTGACAGACCATCCTAGGCATGGAACTGCAGCTGTTGAACATGAGATAGAAGGCAGCCGAGAAGACAACGAGGAAGATCACAAGAGACGGAAGGTGGTTATCAAGGCCTTATGTTCCTGACGAAGAGAACGTTAAGTCTAATATGATCTTCGCAGTTACCTGTAATTCATATTTGACAAACGACACCGTCATAAAATACATTTAAAAGCTGTGGAACCAATGTAATATATGTGGAAAAAGGTACAGAAACTAGAAATCACAGTGTTTGTGATCCAGTTGTGGTATTATGATTTTGCATTCATTGCTGTAATGTTATTGCAAGTACGCATATATTATTACGTGGCTTTTACGTGTCCCGTCGGGGTAATTTCTAAATTTTCTGTCAGCCACGCGACCCTTGCATGTCTAAACCGAGTTTACGGCCCTTACCTGCTCCCTTGGAAGGACATCGTCCTCATCTTGATCGAGGGACTGCAATTAAAAATACGAAGATAAAGATAATTCTTACGTTTCTGATAAAACAAATTGTCAGTTGAGTGTAAGGCAGAACCTCTGCCCTATAGCAGAGTCACATTCTTTGGACAAAGGACCAGAATTACAAAGTCGTAGAGGTTGCTGGCGAACGCTAACCTAACCTGTGCGGATGTATCTTGGTACAAAGTTTCATAGATGTCAGTTTTACATAAAACAGTTTTGAAGTTTTGTACTGTAATTCAATCTTTTTAAGCTTAAGATTCCTATATGTCTTTCCTGTAAATACGGATACCATTATCCTAGAGGCCATAAAAGTTGCTCACAAGCATTTGGACGCCTATGACCGTCAAAAAATTCATTGCAAATAATCTGTCATCAACAATTAATTAATTGTAATAGCATTTTTAAAGCATTATAATATTAATTGTAGAGTACCAATCAATTAATTGTCACTGATTAGCTACGATTTTTAATTAACCAGTTCGTTTTTGGTAACCTTTGCTGAATGCTAGTTCTTTTATTGCACATAGTTTGGATTAGAGTTCAAAAGGGCACTAATTGCTTTGGTAAAAAATAATTCAAGTCAAACCAAATTAAGGAGCTTTTTAAGCCATACTCACTTCATATACTGTATTTAGAACCTAGAAAAATGTTGAAAGAGACAAACGTTATTAGAATCTTTATCAAGTACAGATTAAGTTCAAATTTATTCAAAGCTTGTTCTCAAATGCAACAATTAAAACTTTACATCACATTTGGAGCCAAAAATGTATCAACACGGATCTTCGAAAAACGTTTCCTGATGAAGGTCACGCCCATCATATATTTGTTGCTAATGATTTTTTGCGAGAACTTCCACTACATCATCACTACAAACCACTTCAGAGTCTAATCACCGATAAAAGTCTTGTTTATAAACTAGGATATCTTCACTCTTATGGCTAATACATTATTGTATTTTATCTATACACACTCAAACGTTTTACTTTCCAAAACTGCGACTCTGACGGTGACACGTCTCTGTGAAGAATACAATGTGTTATTGAGTGAATATATTCTGAGACCACCATTTAGGTGAAAATGTTTTCAATCTAACAGGCACGAATTATAATAATTATAAATACATACTCTGAGGTAATCATGGAGATAAGCATTTTCATTATCACTATGATAACATCATCCTTCCTAAATGACAATAAACTCGTTCAGTGAAACCTTGCAATACCAGCGGAATAGATCCACAAAATAGAAATTATTAAAAACTTACATTTTCTCTCTCTATGCATTTTGTTTGATAATCTTCAAGAAGATGCTCTATGCTGGTCTTCAACTATGATTAATAACAGAGAGTTCATTACCGACTTCATTTTCAGCAGCAAGACCTCACTAAATTCCAAACTTATTTTGCTTTCATAGATATAAACAAAGAATAAATATTACAAATAAAAATTAAAGAAGTTTTCAATACTTGTTCCCTAAGTAGAGTTACATCAATGAGTTGTATTTAATGCTTGGAAAGACTTTAAGACAAGACTAGGGGAAAACTTGAATACCATTTTTCTTATTAATTCTTCACTCATATTTATAACGGGCCATATATTAGTATTGGCTGCGTTGTGCTTAGAAGACATTTTCTAGTAAATATTGTAGTGCATCTGAAAAAACCCTACAATGATATAAAGCCTATGATGCATTGCTATTGTGAGCTGACGGATAAGTAGACACAGAGATTTATCAATGTTTGTTCATTTATACGCTGTCCTTATTAGATATTCTACCAACTGAACAATCTTTTTGTGTTTCAAAAGATGTACTTTCCTTCCTGACGATTCATACTCTGAAGAGTATCAGACGAAAAATCTTTAAAGTATGTTTTAGCGCAAGTCGCAAATTTTCAAGGCGATTCTACCAATTCTACATAATTTGCTCCTTTTTCTTACATTTCTAACAGTAATGTGTTAATAACAGAGGTAACAGTTATATAAATAGACTTCTGCTTACTGGGATTCCACCTTGGTCTAAACCATCAGGGTCATCGACAATAAATGTCTCTTGGAAAGCCTATTAAGATATAAACAGAGAAATCTTTTCAAGAATAACTCCACTATCCATATCATAACTGAAGTGCTTAAAAAGGTAATAAACATTTTAATAGAACTACTGTCAATATCCGTAAAGTAAGATACCATCAGGCTACAATCCAATAGTGTAACTCTGCCGTTAGTCAATGTTGTTGAAAAATTCGAAATTTGTCAAACGACAATCTTGCGATAATTTGCGATAAATTTCGTCATTTCAATTCAATTTCTTTGAATGTGTCTACGTTAAGGTTTGAAGAACAATTATTTATTGAAAATAAAATATAAAAAATCGTTTATTTTGACTCTTCATTATAGCAACTAACATTTTACAGCATCATTTTCATTTATTTTATATTAGCTGAAACGATTCACACCCTAAGTATAAATTTTACAATTTTGTAAATGTCTTTTTTAAACTCTATACTCTCAGAAATGGTAGAAACGTTGAATATGTTTTTCCTTTTTGACGTCTTCAGAGCAATTCTTAGCCCACTAATATTGCAAATTTAGTAATAATCATTCGTTTATACTTGACATTGTTTAAAACGCAGTGTTTAGGGTAAGATCAAAAGTGACAAATTGCAAAATATAATCAAACAGGAAATCAAGTAATAAGAAGAACAATTTTGAAGATTATTACTACAATTCTGTTTTATCCACGTCTATATGGATTATTGATTATTATAAAAGCCTTGCTGCTTGCATTCTGTTAAGAAAATAAATTTTATTATACTCATATCTGTTGGTGATTTTAAATGGCTGTTGAATATCTCACCATCACGCGGTGTTAAATGACATATTGCATGTGTAGTATTATGTAATAGCAAAAACGCTAAAATCTCTTTGTGATTTAGTACACGCGTCCAAAGATGTTAGAAATCAATAGGAAATTTTCATTCACAGCCAGGATTTGCAAGATGAAAAACGTGAATTAATCACAACGTAAATTGACAACGCTTAAAATATGAAATCTTTCCAACCATGAACTCTAAGACAATTAATATTTTTGCTCTAAAACACAGTGGTGTATTGCATAATTTATTAACTATAATCTTGGAGACTTCGGTAGTTCAGTAGCATGTTGCCTCAACTTTGAGGTTTCATAAACTAGAGCGTATCCCGTTCTAAATTCTCCATCAGGTACAGTGATCATGCTTTCTTATTTTTGACTCTGGTTATCTCTCCTATACGCACAGTTGAATTAAATCCATTTTAAAAAAGCATTCTCTGTGCAGTTCAACATTCTTTCTCTTTGAGCTTACTCTGTCAAATTTTACATTTCAAGTGGCAATTGTACATTCTTCAATAATCAGCATCAAACATCAGAATCCGAATTCCCAAGTACTACAGTTCGATCACATTTCTTGGAATGATTAATGAAATATTTGTTCTTATTACCTCTGGGCTCTCAATTATATCTTCATATTCTTGAAGCACCTGGAAGAGAGGCGAAAAGCAATACGATGTGACTAGGTACTAACGTCACACCTCAATTAAACATGATTTAACTCATTTTGTGTTTGTAGAAATGCTTAACTTACTTGCTAGGCAAATGCTCAAGAGAAATACCTTAACCCCCTTAGCTTTCTCCCGCTCGTATAAGACCCCCCAACCTGGAGTAAGTCCCACTCTTTTGAGAAACAATTTTAATTAGCCCCAAGCTCCAAATAAGCCCCCACTCTAATATGGCACTTTTGGCGTTTGAATAAGCAAACCTGGGGATTAATCGAGTTTGAAAGACTAAGATAGTTCACCAGTCTGTTATATCTACAATGATATCACATATTGAAGGAAAAATGTTTAAATTGATATAAACGAGGCATTTTACTTGTCAACGTCTATTTGAGAGATGCTGTTTGTCAGACTGTTTACAGTTATATAACTAGGAATGCTTTTCATTCTCTGTATAAGCAACATACTTTGCAGGAACAAATAAGCCATTTATATTTTTCTTCTTCCAATAACATCGGCAACCATATTGGTTTTTTTTTAGCTTTTAAGAAAATTTCAATAAGTCCCCCTCCTCGTTTAAGCTCCCGAATAAACACGTATCTAAAAATTTCAAACTTCATAAGCCCTTCGGGGGCTAATTCAAGGATTTATGGTACCTATCAAATCAAAGCGAATTGATTACATGGGTAGACTGAAAAATGCCTGCCATTTCAGCAATCTGTTAAAAGATTGTTAAATGAAAGTTTCAGCTTTAACGGATTATCTCAAAATGCTAAAGCTGCAACAACCAACATTTTTGAGGAAAAGGGCCCTCTCAGAATATTTTAAGAGTTTAAAAATTTAGGGATGTGTCAACTTGAAAACGGCAGTGAGCTTACAAACATTGTATTCTATTTACCATATACCACTACTAAGTCGACACCTAGCAGAACATAAAACGTGACGTAGTCCATATAGTACTCCCTTGGTAACTGCAGTGTTGTGAACTAGACGGTTTACTCACTTTGTCTAACTTCTAGTTAAACTCTTGCACATTACGCGTTAGGCCTGGATCAAATGTTGCATTTTACATGTGTCTAAGAGAACAGCATTATATCCTACTTCCATTCGACTTTAAATGAGACTTCAAATCAAAAGGTACATTTAATATGTCGAATAAAATAATATAGAGTTTTTTCATAGGACGCGCAGAATGGAGGCTTGGGCAAGACTTGGGAGTAATCATAGGAACTCTAAAAACATGCGTCGTCGAGGAAATCGACTTTGACGTGGATAAGGTAAGTTAGACTTGTAATTAATTTAAGCATTTAATTCGACACTTGTAAAAACGACATTTGATGCGACTTCAAATCAAACGTCGCATTTTACATGCGTTTAATTCGCTAATTGTTTTCGACATATGTAGAATGCGATGTATGATCTAAGTCTTAGTCTCGCTGAAATTTTGCTTTATCAGCATTTATAGGACTCAATTAACACTTATAACAGAGAATCTTAACACTAATCTGTCGTTAACGTTGTAAAAGGCAACATTGATACCTTCATCATTCTTTCCTGAATCATTTCCAACTGCTTTCCAAGCTTTATTTTCTCTCGTTTAGTTTTCTTAGTTTTCAAGAAGGCAAACACGTTGTCCAAATTGGACACACTGTGGTCACTTTCATAATCATTCTCTTCTGATTCTACTTCACTGTTGTCTTCCGAATGGCTGCTTGAATCACTCGATATTGCGTCCTCGGGAGAAGGAATGCATTTCTTTTTAGGGCGTGTATTTTTTGGAACTGACTTCTTAATTTTTGGTTTTTCTCGGAACGTCCAAGTCGTATTCCTTTAAATCAAGGATGAAAGACATTAAAAAGTTCATCTTACGTAAACAATGAAAGTGTTTTGTAAACACTTGGACATAAGTTGTTTTTACATGTGTTTCGAGGATGTTTACCCTGTATCATTTACATTGTTAGTAAAGATAAGGCAGTAAATTAGATTCTCTTACAGGTCCTCGTGTTGGTAAAGAAATGTGATAAAAGTCAATTGTTTAAATTGTGATTACTTTTAATAGGAATCTTTGCCTGAAGACAAAAATGATTGCAGTTAAAAGTATTTAATTAACATCAATACTAAACATCAAGATATTTTACAAAGAATAACAAAGAGATAAAATCTGAGATAGGTGCTAGTTCGTGTTAGAGATTTTAAAGATTTTTAGCTACAATTATCCATTGAAACTAGCAGAACCATTTGATTGCAAGTATCAAGAATAAGTAAATGAGATATTTTGCAACGTTTACAGCACGAATAAAGGAAGGTAACCAACAATATCTCGTAAACTTTGCGTAAAATTGCAACAAATTTTCTTTACAAAGTTGTACAATCGACTTCTTGTGACAATATTATGATCCTTTGAGTTATGACCGTGTGAGTTGTCTTAAAATAAATATTAAATTGTTGTAACTCTGAGAAACAAATCATACGTCCAAGGCAGGCGTCGAACCAGTGACCTTCTGTTTGCTTGTCAGATCCTCTGACAAATTAGCTATCAAGACGTTGTTATTCAAAGATGAATTTCAGACGGTCATAATTTGATGATTGCGTCACTACATTGTAATCCTACCACGAATAGCATATTAGGTATTGAATATTCTTGCTCTTTTATCACTTTTGAAATACGATGTCAAGAGAAAGACTCCACATACAAACAGGTTGTTTTCTTACCGTTTGTAAAGCGATTCCTCACATACTACTTCTGGTCTCCTTTTCTCTCCCTTCCAGTTCTTCTTGTGTGTTCGAGCTCTTTCACTTTTCAGGAATTTTATCATTTTAAGTGCATTTTCGTTAGGCTCTTCATTCTTATCTTTTTCAGCAATTTCTCGTCGAATATCCTCAATCGACTTTGTTACTGCTTTACGTTTCGATCTTTCTATTGTTACCAAATGCCGATGGTCGTACCGCTTGAAAACCATGGTCGCAGTCTAACGATGTCTTAATTTTGGCGAAGTTCTTCAAACTGATAAATTACATTTCATTCTGAATAATCTGACGTCATTTTTCGGCCCAATCTTCCCTAATGACTTCTACGTCATTGCATGTGACGTCAATTTAACTGGAATTACACTAATAACCAATTTCTTGTGATAGCTTCGCAAGTAATCGTTATTCTAATTTGTGTTTGTTTATTGAGCGATGCAATAAAGAGCGAAAGCCCCCCTCCCCCCAGAAGGTATCTCATAGCGTAGATACTCTTTCATTGTCATTTTGGAATATGTTTTCACCGTTAGGACTTCGCTTATCCGAAGCCTCATGTTTTAAAGTGTATCTGTCTAAATAAAAAAGGTTTATCGCCTTGAAAATTTGCAACATTGTGCTAAAATCATACTTAAAAGCTTTTTTCGTCTGACACTCCTCAGAGTATGAAACGTCAGAAAGGAAAGTA
>JANTCA010073942.1:0-36694 GCA_024741275.1 Chironex yamaguchii
TTTAAGTATGATTTTAGCGCAATGTCGCAAATTTTCAAGACGATTTTCAAGTTTTGTACCACAAAAAGATTGTTCAAGTACTGCTTTTGACTTAGTCAAAGCTACTTCATCGGGTTGTAGAGTGATTTGCGGGAGGCATCTAATGACCGCGTATGTTACGTGTGCCCTCAAAGAGAATTTTGAGATCCGGTGGCGTTCACAATGGTAGTTCGTAAGGGCGACGTAGACGCTTAGCTGCAAGGCTGACCTGTATCATACATACAACCACAGCAAAATCCTGGCCAATTCCACCGCGAAGAATGTTATCGTCCCTACCAGTAGCGGATCGGATTGACGAGTGACGTCGCTGCACACACGAGGAGGGAACGTCATCGTTGAATCGAAGGGCAGTCACAAGAATGTCCAAAAGGGAGGCAATGTTAAGCATTTTATTTTCCAAGTCAATTGATTGTCAACTGGTGAATAAGAAGGAGTATTTAATTTACAAACAAGGTGCTTGTTTTCTAATAATTGTGACAAGTAACTAAACTTAACTTATTACTGGATAAAAATTGCTATAGCATTAATACCTGCAATACCGCACGGCAAAAACATCCCTTCCTTGTCAAAAGGAGCGTAAATGACAGCGATGGATCATCATCGAATATTAAAATAAGCCTTGTCTTTTTAGACTATTCTAGTGTGAGTAGTAGCAGAAACAAACAAGGTTAAGGACGTGAGTTTTGCACTCTTGTTGGTAAATACTCCACACTATTAACATGTTACGTGAATACAAAACAATTAAGAGGCCAGGAAAATAAACCAAATAGACCAACCTTCACGGTTTCATAGTTAATCAAAGAATCGATAGCTCTTGTTCCTGCCTCGTTATCAGCCTGGTTCATTTCTATTCTAAACTTAGTCCTGTTGAAGACAAAAGAGTATAATTGTTAATTCCCTGCAGTCAATGTCTCTCACGAATATCTATCTACAGTGGCCACAACGCTGCTTACCTCTGCATTGATATCTAACTTCTTTAGTGTCATTGACTATGGGTGTACGTGAGATAAGTACTGTTTCCACATTGTAAATGTCTTGGACTAGCACTGGTAAAGAAACAACACTACCAACAAATTCCATGGCCTTAAAAGGCAGCCAAGATTTTCGTTTCTGGCATCCAACGACATCACAAACTGGCATCACGCATTAGCTACTTCTTCAACCAATTCTCTTTGACAAGCTTATAACTCTGTACCACTGTGCTGACTGCGACACATTAAATCACTCAGTTTGTTAAAGCCTCTGTTCAAATTGTAATTACAACCCAGCAAAGTGAACTGTTAAAGGTTAGATGTCTCAGTCAAATTTAACAAAAATTAATCATGTTTGCTGATTTAAACACAATAATCTCTGATATATAGATATAAGCTGTTTACCTCCACTGTGTTATTCCGACTGTGAATGCTGCATAAGTCCCAATACATCCCAAAGCTGTCAAGCTAAAGGGAAGGCCACATTTCCAAGCCTTGAAATAAAATGACAATTCGATTATGCTACAAACAAAGGCATGTATTATGGATGACAGAAATGTGGTATTGGTGTTAAACGATACCATATTGTTAGACTCTTAAAGTGAGCGTCAATAGTAAAACTCAAGGGAATAACAAGCAATGGCTTTCCAGTCAAATAACCCATGGAAATATTTACTAAACGAAGGGATCAGCCACATTGTTAAGATATAGTGATATACTTGAATCCAAGTGGATCAATTGTCTCCAAAACCACGTGTATCTCATACTGAAAATTGTGCAAGGAAGGATTAAAGGATGTAAGGGTAGTGCATAAACATAAAAATGACATAAGTAAAGTTATTAATGTGACCAACAGATCCTTAAACCTGGTTTTCACTGCTGTAAATCTGATGCTTTTCCTACTTTGTTAAACAGTTTCATCAGAAAGGTCAAAGGACTCCAAACTTCCATTGTCTACTGATGTTATTAGATGTCTGCCATAAACAGACATGAAAGTAGGACATAACCACTGAGTAGGAAAGCTACATACACAAACCATGTCTGCATATTAGTCCTTAAACGATTAGACTCATTAAAGTACACAGAACAAGATTCTATTTTGCATTTCCTTACATAACAGTTGATTATGCAGACTTTAAGCAGCACGACATGCAATGTGAAGGCAACGTTGAAACAAAATGACAGAAAGCCTCCCCCAAAATGACCGCTGAAGCTCCAAAAGCTACATATTAGATTACATGTTAATTACTAAAAATTGCATATTAAGTCTTGCAAATACAAGTAGAACAAAGAAAATCAGGGTGCATATTATAACATACACAGCTTCAATGACTATGCTGAATCTAACTGATTAATGGGTCAGGAAATATTAGCCATTCAAAAATCATTACTTACTAAAATTCCACTGACAAGAGAAACTTCAAAAATGGTTGGTACAATGTTAAAAACCAATGCACTGAGAAAGAATGTGATTCCTCTGGGGACAAAAAAGTTATTCATGATAGCCACAGCATGAGAAATAAATTTCCGAATACCTTTACAATAAATGTATTCTACTATATACTTAAAAAGACATAGAAATTAGAAAAAGCTGGAATGCCAATTCAATACTAAGGAACTATTTAGGCAATGGATTATACACGGAGACTTTCTTCTTTGTTTAGAATTAACATTGATGTCAGTTCGTCATATAAGTTAATTCTATAAAATAAATAAAACACAGTGTAGCTTGATAACAGTTAGCAATGGGATGTCACGCAAAACCACTCAGACAACTGCCATGTCAACAATACTGTATTTATAATACATTTATAAGACATTTATAATACAACTTTATAGCAACTTATACAAAATGTGGTCTCATGTGTAGGCTGTTGGTGTCATTAATCAATCTCTAAAATAATAATCTACAAGGTACCAGTGTCAATTAACTATCAACTGTATCCACCTTGTTGCTTTTTAACGTTTGCTAAGAATAACTTTGTGCAAAATAAAAAACTAAATCTAGGATAAAGTCTATAATTCAACTGGCCATAAATACTCCAATTTACATCTTCATGGCATTGTTTCAGCATACAATCCCTCCATCAAAAGTTTGTAGTGAAATACCTTAACTCCCTCACAGATCACATCTATAGACCAAACCTGTTACTGCTAATAATATTAAAATAACTATGTCATAAAACAACTTATAATGTATCACTTAGTATAAAGACAATACACCACAAGCAAGCCCTTAGCAAAATGATTAACATAAAAACAATAACAAACCCACAAATTGCAATAGTACACATCATACAAAGCAATACCTTTTAACTGTTACAGACTGATTAAAGCAACAACAACAACAAAGATAAAACACAATAATAGAAACACAGTTAAGATTTGAATTCTTATAATTTAGACCATCAGGTGCCACATAACTTGCACTGAACAAAGCTATTTATTCCCCATCTTCCAACACAAAACCAATGCTCATGAGCAGCAAATCCCTAAAAACTAATGAATCCAGTACTTCAAAAGTCTGGAAGGTCCTTTAAGTACTTAAAATGTCTGCCCCTGTAACACTTAGCCTGATCAAACATTATGCCTGTTGTCTGGTAACTGTTTACTGTAACAAAGAAGTTTCCAAATGTTTCAGAGAATGTGCTTTTTAAAGCATCACTGCAGTGATGCTTTGTTATCCAATGTTTTCCTTTCATTACTTAATTGTACAATCCACATTTTGGTGACTTACAATACCAGTCTGAACTTCTAACATGATGATTGATCAAACAAATGAATGTACTATGAAAGTCACAGTTACTTGTCGTTAATATGGTATATGGCAATAAAATTTCTGCTTTCAAGTTGTCTTACGAACAGACACAAATATCTTCCCACCTCATATAATCTTTACCCCATTTCATTGCTGTTTACTTTAGGAGTACCAACAAAAATAATATGAGAGATAAAAAGTATAAATACAAACATAGACCTCATGATCTGTATATAAAGATGCTAGGTTTATCTTATAGAACATACAAAATGCCCATTTGGAACCATACCTTGTTCCTCTATCTATGGCTTTGGAAAGCATTCCTGTTTGACGGCCAAGGTGATAGCTCAGGTCTAGTGAATGCAGATGGAAAAACGTCTTTTTTGCCATCCTTCTGATAGAATTTTGGGCAACTTTAGCAAACACTGCATTCCTCAGTTCATTGCAAAGTGCAGCCCCTGCTCGTGCAGCACCATCTGTAATTTTGTTGAAGATATGTATACTATACACACATACATATGTATATAGAAATAATATGTAACAATATTGATATGCTGGAAAGAATTCCATACTATTGAAACTTCAAATAAAAATACTGCATGACTTTAAAGAAATGAGTTACCAAATAATTACATTGCACTAAGGAGTTTCATGAAACACAGTTCTGGCTATCAAGAAAATCTTAAGTTAATTTCCACTGTCATGGTATAATTTTTCACCTCCAGAGACATTAATGTTTATAGATAAATTACAAAAAATTAGAATGATCAAAATTATTGCTTCAGATTGTTCCAAATTTTAATCAACCAAGAACACTCTTGAAATTAATCTCTTAATTTGTGCAATACCAAGACTCCGAAATATTCCAGGACACTTTGCCTCCTTTTGCCCTCAATGAACACTATTTGCAAAACTCTCCCTAAATATTCTTTTTCTGTTGTCCACCATCTTTTAAGATCAAACACTATCACAAGCAGATTTACTCTTTGTTACTGGTATTGTTTCCTTTACTTCCTTGTAACAACTCTTATTCCAGAGCAATGAAAAGAATTTCAAGAACTAGGTAATTCTGATATAAATACTTACATCCCAAAACCAATGCAGTGGCCATTGAGAAAGCCAATGATTCTGGATCTGCTACATTTACAGGTAACTCATTCAAGTGATCAACAATGTATTTAAAGAGAAATGGGACTTGCACATTCAGAAGCTACAAAGACAAAATGGTATATTAAGGAAACAATATTTGACAAATAAATTTTACCTAAAATGAATTAATTGCCTGACTGGACATTACAGGTTTTATATCTCAATAGATAAACAAACACTGCATATCATGCCTTTTTGTTTAAGGCATGGAAAAGTATGTCTGCACCTCCATGCATATATGGAAGAAATTAGGTGCACATAAACTATGCATATATGTGAAAAGGTTAAGTATAAATCTCATGTCTCGTTGAAAAGTCATTATGAGGCCGATGATCTATAATTTACCTATAAAGAACCTTATGGAAAGGCCTATTATGATCATTATAAACCTTGTATAACTTACCTTAGCACCAACAAGTAAACCAAAAGCACTAACCACCCTGACTTTCAAAGCAGTTTGGTCCTTAGGCCAAACATATTTAACCATTGTTTTGATGATTGGCATTGCTCTTATCTCCTTTGCCATAGTATCCTTTGTAACACCACCGGGATTCCCATGTATCAATCTTACATCACCTCGTCTCTTGCTGAGATGCTAGTAACAAAACAAAATCAATACACAAAAAGGATCTTTTGAAGTAATTTGAACAGAATGTGGTCAAAGTTAGTGGTGATCAAAGAAACATACCATTATTGAGTCAGGAAACAATTACCATTATTACTTTATTAAGCTAGTATACAAGTTGTGGTGTGGGTTTTTAGAGATGCCTACTTTCTGTAATTCCAGGCATAAGAACATGAGAGTAAGAATTGTAAATACTATGATAATGCTACAAATAATGATAAACATCATAAAGACATAAGAATATAGACGTAGAATAACAGGAAAATCAAATCTTACATTTTGATATTTCCAAAGGAATGGGGTTTATAGAATAACTATACTTTGAAAAATGATATGTGTACAGGGCGATCTAAATATTTAGATCGTCCTGTATGTGTATGACACATTTAAGAGCATAAAACAACAAGGAATGAGGCAAAAAACAGACCACAATAACTGATAGCCAACATTTTCAAATTTTAAGCAATATTGATAATAATGTGGTCAGAACAAAAAAATCGGTAGCTTCTTGGACTAAATGTTTGTCACTAGAAAACCCGTCACTCTTAAGCAAAAAAAAGAGAATATTAAACCCACAACATATAGTAATTTAAAACTTAAGTAGATAGTGTAACACGTTTTTAACGAGTTTTTAACTCTTGTTTGCTTTGGTTTAGAGAATCCAAGCAATGGTAGGTCCTCCATAAATACATCTAGAAGTGGAGATACTACTATTGAGGAAAGATTATTAAAGGTATATACATATAAAGCATTTTTGTGCAACAACATCAATGCAAAAAGGAATTGACATACCTTGTTATTGCTTATGACAGAAAAGAAGGGTCCAACAGCATGTTTTCCTAGTCCCAATGCATAGCTTCCATGTCTGAGTTGGTGCCCCTGAACAATAAAATTAAATAGTTTTTTGATATGTTCATGGGAGAATTATTACTTAACTCAGCAAATCTGGAAAAAGACTGGAAACCCACGTATAATCCTCTTGTGAAAGCTATCAACAAACGCTTATTATTTTTTCACTTTTTTGATTTTTTGTTTCCATTTAACATGGCCTGTTTGGCCAATTGTTCGGCAAATGAACTTCACAGAGAAACAGATTATCCTAGCAAACACATGAATCCACAAATATATTAACATTGGATAATAAAACATAAAACAAGGTAGACAGATAGACAGACGGACAGATTGATCGATAGATCAATCAATCAATCTAAAGTTAACAATCAATCCTATGGAAGATGATACTTAACGTAAGGCCAGAGAGCTTGACAATGACAGTGATCATCTGCTGTGACCTGTCCTGATGATTATCATGTCAAGAAAAAGTTATATGCAGTTATACTAACTGCATATAAATTCCCACTTGTATTCCTAGTGTATCTCTCACCTAAGTACCAACAAAAGACCATTAACTGATAATCTGCAAATGTGTAGATTTTCGCTTTAAGTACGTGGATTAAGTATATCCACATGTTTTACCAGACACTCCAAACATATAACACAACAGAAAAATCACAAAGCAATAACAAAAAGTCATATTAAAATCGACGTGAACTGTCTTATAATAGCAAGATTTGCAAACTAAAGTGGGGCAAAACTCAGATGCCTTTTTTACCTGTCTGTATAATTTTAAAGAATGGAATTTGAAGAGGCCAGCTTCTTCAAATTACCACATATAACCCAACTATATTTGACAGACAAAGAAACAGTCAACAAAGTATTTCAGTATGTTACATTTGTAGTCACTATTTTAAATCAAATGCGCATTTGTGCCCTTTATTCAATCATATATAAGTTGGCCAACTTTATGCTACAAGTTTGTTGGAGTGTGCTTTCCTTTTTAAGGCAGCAAGGGAAGAAGACAGGAATAGTAACAAGCACAAATAAGTACACTATACAGGGGTAACCTAACAAGCACCTGACTTTGTTGCACACTTACGAGATAAAAAGGGGCATGCATATCTTGTAACTTAATTCTGTGACTGACAGGTCCTGCAATGAACTGGACTACAGACATCAGACAATGGACTACATTTGGCAATGAGAATTTGATCATTTAGGGGAGAATTCCTCTCTGTCTATTTACAGGGTATTTAATCGATTTATGTCATTGTATACTTATATCTAGAAAGAAAAGACAAGATAAGTAAGGATAAAAGTCGAAATGTCTCTGATTCAATATGTTAAAATCTAATAAAATTCCATAATACTTTAAATGGGCAGACTGAATTAAATGACACTTTGTACATGATAAATGTTCCCTGTGCACATCAATCTTAACAGAAACAAATATTGACACCTTTCTAAGCAAGCTCAGATTTCTATTAATTTTCCCTCCAAAAATCTTTTCTTTGGGGCTCAGTTTTTAATTTATTACTCAAAATTATACACCCTAGTGCCTGCTCTGACAAGCAACTAAACTTAAAATGTTATACTTCAGTAACCTGTAACAAGCCATGTTGGCTTGGAATTGGAATCATTCCAATTCATCTGATTTCTAGCCTAATGCATAGGGACTCATACCATGGATTTCCCATTAATTTTACAGTGGATGACCAGGCAGATCCTTGATGCAAACACAATGCAATTTCAACCACATGTTAGCGATTGTCAATGTTGTCATGAATATAAACAAGGTCATACATTCAATACACTTAGTGTATATACATGTGATTCCTCCCAAAGTGGCTGAGAGACTCCCACATTGAAGGTCTACCCCCATAACTCCTACAAGAGAGCAAAAATCTCCAAAATAAAATTTTCCCTGGCCCAGTTGTTTGAATTGTCATTAAATAGAGTTTAGCTGGAGTTGTTTTCTGGGGTTATGGAGCTCATATTATGTACATCCTCAACACTTTTCCTTTCAATACCTAAGCCTGGCTTCCAGCTCCTTTCAAGAAAAAAGAAGCTTGGAACAAAGCATAGACTCCTTTGAACACAAAAGGATTAACCCTTGTCCCTATGAAAGTACTTTCGGTCAAGACAATGGTGATGTATTGTCATTTTGGGGGTCTGACTGGAGTTGTTTGGTAGGATTATACATAGATGTAAAGCACTGCTGTAACTCATTCACCCACGAATACTTTTTATGCACTTGTAGTATCAAGAATGCAAAAAACAGGGTTATTTGTTTCACATTACATAGTTTTATGCATATTCTAAATGCTGGACAGATCTAATTAACTCAAGTTTCAAATAGTACACTCCAAAACGAGACAGCTTATAGGCTGTGACATTTGGGTCTACACTATCAGCAAAAGTTTAGCAGAGAAATGATTAGCATGATGTACACTGTCTACAGTGCATAACTTAAAACATTTTATTGTTAGCATAATTTGTCTTTCATATATTCATATTAATCCTTCAGTGGAAGGGGTGAATATACAATTGTGTCGGAACAGATTCATATTGCTTCATATACCACTAGAATTTTCCGTACGTATAAAGCTCCCTCATCGACACAATATCTCCCGCATTTCAGGTGCTGAACTCCCTCATTGCTGCAAAAAAATTATCACACGTATGAGTGTGGATCACCTTTATGACTACACAATAGCAAAATAATTTAGATCAAGTCTATGTTGTGACGTAGGCCAGGTTAATGTCAGTACTAACACTTAATAGGCCAATGCCATTGGTAATGGTGAAGGGTGGGTTAACTACTTGCCCTTGTATTGCATATACTCTGTTACAACTGATCTTAAAAATTTGATAAGTAATATGTCACCCAAATTCTCTGAATAATTTCCCTCTAAAGTAAATCATTTCCCCTTTCGGCACTCATCCAGTCTAATGTTGTTGAGTTACCAATAGCGACGTACTCCATAAATCATACCAGCCAATTAGACTACGAATCACGTGCTTAACACATAAAGTTACCAATTCTTAACCTACCAGGCTTCCATTAGTGATGCTACTATAATAAATGCATCCACATCCCCAGCAACGTGTAGCAGCACACCGCGACCAATTTTTTCCTTGACTCAGCCAGAATCCAGATGAAGGACTGAAGCGACCAACTCTATTGAGAAGCCTGGCCGTCATCGCAAAATAACCTATAATTTTGTCTAAATTTGAACACTTAGTTGACTAAAAACATCTCAGAGTAACAAATTTCTCTTCACAGACAAGAAACCTCCAAATATAAATCTATTACTCCAAGCCACACTATAATGAAATGCAGGATACTACGAATTTCATGTGTTCCTGCACAATGTTGCGAAAGTTAACCTTCTTACTGATACGAGGCTGGTCATGGGAGCGCACTTAACGAACATTTTCCACTATCATGAAAACCGACGATATTCCCAACCATACAGTAACTGCCAAAATTTTCGGACATTTTATTTTCGTACGTAAACTTTTGGGACAGTTTATCATCGATTTCGGAAAATTTCGGGAAAAGTTCGGACATATTTTCTTACCCATAAAATTGTCAGAAAAACCAAGCTAGCAAAGTATGCAAAGTAATGATGATTACATGGATGTAATCTCGATTTAGATCATTTCTACACAACTTCAGCAGGTTACAAAAACATTAGTAAATTGTAAGTCCGCAAATAGATCCTCTTTTTCTAATTCTAATGTAACTGCTTCAGTTATCCCAGCTATGCCAAATCCTTTTCGAATGGCTGGGCCCATGTTTCTGATGTAGTCGTGCAGACCGATCAACTTGTGAGCCTGTATTGATTTCATCACGCTGAGCTGCAGAGTTTGAATTCGATCGAGTAGACGTTGATCCCTTGCTCAGTTTATGTCACCTGTGGTGCGCACCAATCCTGGAATTTGCCATTAAGAAACAACTTGGCAGTACCGTTTACTGCTCATCATAGCATTTGAAAAGGGGCAGTATTTATCGAGAATGAAAGATCTGATTGACAGCAATCACAACATATCTGTTGAAGATATGGAAAAGGAGGAGATGGACAGTGAAGAGGACTACGATTACATTGTATTGCTTGATGATCAAGATTAAGAAATTGTTTTTGTTTTGAGGTATATGATAATAAATTTGGTACGCCACATGGGTTGTGTTTTCAATGTTTGATACCCTATTAGAATATCAAGGTCTGTTCTGTATATATATCCCCACAATTTTTGGACACTAAAATATTCGGACAGTAAAATTTTCGGACGGTTCAATTTTCGGACGGAGGTTTTATCCGAGAAATAAACCGTCCGAAAATTTTGGCAGTTAATGTACTTAACTGTGCCAAATCAGGTGTTATCGACCTTCCATGGATGTCATGGTACTAAAAGCTAACAACCAATACTATATCGCGCATCCTATTTGTCATGAATTATATCTTTAAGCATCTGGTCTCCTTACGATTTTCTCGATGATTGGTGGTCCCTTATAAAGTTAAGGACGAATACGGGTAATCCTCAAATAAGACCAAGGGCTTTGTACACAACAGATTTTCATACTGGGGCTTCTTCTCGGGCGCCCATATTAAAGTGTGGCGGTTTACTGGCTGTATTAATAAAAGGAACCAAGTTTTGAGTTATGGATTTTATTGTAAACAATTTTCACTAGCGCTGACTCTGAAATGTTGACTGCATAGCATTTTGATGTCAAATTTGCTAATGAATCATTAAGAAAGCGAATGGTATAAATGCAATTAACACATTATTGGGATGACAAGTTACAACGCACTTATTTGTAACACATTTTTTGGTCTGTTCGTCGCTAAACACCCATTTTAGCTACTGTGGGGGCTGATTTAAAGCCAAGATCATGCTTTTAATGAATTGTAGTCCATTGAGCTAACATTGAGTTATTCAAGGGCAGGAGCTCATTTTCATCGGAACTTTTAACGTTCGGGCTTATTCCATGGGAGCTTATCTGAGGTCAAAGCTTATTCGAAGACTTACGGTAACATAACAATTATTTGGTAAACGTTTCAGTATTTCAAAAATGACAAATATCAATCATACGTTTTGCAGTACAGTTCCATGAGATGAGTGCCCCTGCTTGGGCCTTTCTGGACAGTTCTTCTATGTTGAGCTGCGTTTTGGACAATGCGATTCTCCTGTCATGAGTAACATCTAATCTGTTCCGCGATTTGGCTTTGGTGGCAAGTCAAGGTGAAAACACTGTCTCACATCCATAGCTGGTTTCAACTGGAATAAGCATTTTAAAGGCCATCTTTCCGATATCGGGATAGGATTGTGATATCTCAATCCAAAAGTCAGTGCAACACAAATCACGGAAAACAAATTTTGCACCCCCATCATACACCAAATCAATAAAATGTTCCTCAGTTAAGTTGTTCTCTGAAAGCATTTGTGATAAAACAACAATATTTTGCAACCTATTGTAGATCCGGAAAGTACTGAGAAATGCCTTCGCCAAGAATTGAAGAGTGGCTCTTCATCACCTCAAGGACATCTTCATCGATGTCAAGTTCGTTCTCATCAAGAAACGTATTAAACTGTGGAATTTTGTCAAAGTTCTTGCTTACTTCGAGTGCTTCCGAGAGCTTCATCTTGAAAGCAGTCAAATCTTCGTGATAGTGATGCAATTGTAAATGTAAGGAATAGCACCAGCTATAGTTACAAATGGGAAAATCGCAACCCATATTTGCATCTATGTCAAACACGCGTTAAAGACGTCCTACTTAGACTCAACTTGAGGCTGAATCAGTGTCGAGGTCGATGCTATTACAAATGCGGCAACATGCCAGGGCACCAAAACGGTGTGATTGTACAATTCAAGGAGGAGCAGAAGCGTTCATCATACGCACATTGCTATTCACCCCGTCTGAAACTGGTGGTTGGGGATACCATGAGAAATTCAAAGTTATTAGGAAATAACAGAATGAGGGAGCAAAGCTCATAAAAATTTCATCCAAATTGAAGTCAAAACTGGATGAGATACGAAATTCAAAATTGGTTGAGCTGCAATCTGCTTTCCCTGACAGCAATGTTGAAGATGACAAGTACGAAAATTCTTTCACGGTGAGGAAAACACGTTCAATTAATATGCTTTGCCCAATACATTGTGTCAAAATGGTTGAGAGAAACTGTGGGATTGGGCTATTGACAGCACGTCTGACCCCACTATAAAAAGACGAATTCGGGGTATTAGTGTCCATAAAAAAGAGTTTTCATTTTGCTTTAGACTTCATATTGTAGAGACGATACTGAGAAACACTATAAACCTCAATAAGAGCTTGCAAGAACAAATGAAAGTATTGGGATCTCGATCCAATGCCGAGAAAACAGTGAAAGCTCTGTAATCAATTCCATCCGTCAAAAGTTTCAAATTGTTTTACGACAGAGTGTTGGAGTTTGCAAATCAAACAACATTAATAAGCCCGCTTTCTCAAGGGAAAGGAGTAAGCCAAAATTTATCAAAATGTATAATGGCAAGGCCATACCCAATTATCCAAACACAGCAGCAGACAACTACAGGAGGAAGCATTTTGAAACATTGAACTTGATCATTTCTTCAATCAAAGAATGTTTGATCAAGATGACATTCTAATGTATTCCACGTGTTAACAGTTACTGGTCAAAGGCTCAAACAATGACGATTATTCAAGAGAAATTGGTACCGTGGTTAATTTTTTTGGCAATGATTTTTTGCATAGTGCTCTGGACAAGCATTATCACGTGTTCTATTAGAAAAATTGATTACCTTCTACGATGTGCTTGCAAACGCCTGGCAATTATCAAAAAATATCAAACTGTAAAGTAGATATGAGGTATCTAGATAAAATAATCGTGTCAAGTTGGAGGCTAGGAAAAAGTACAATTCTACATTGGATAATAGTGAAGCAAAACAGTTAAATACAATCACAAAACAAGACAACGTAATGGATTTTAAATCAATGTACTGCACTTAATTGTAGGCATGCAAAAATTGGGAAGCATGGAAGGGTATCTCAGTGTGAAATATACAGTGCAGTACATGACAAATTAGGCATCAAAAGAATGGATTAAGGAAGAGTAGTGGCTCCAGCAAACCTTCTTCTTGTCTTTGTTCCTCGCCTTTCCTTGTATTTACAATTGACTTTGTATCTCTGGAAAAGCAATACTTTGTTTCCTACACTCATAATAAAGTTAAAAGTACATATATAAACATGGAAAAATAATAAGATTAAAACATACTAGTATTATTTGTATCTTGTTTAGTAGTACTTTTGTGCTTCTATTCTGCTGTGGGAGGTAGATTTGGAAATTGAAATAATGTTGATCGAGCATTAACGTTCAGGCATCTCCTTCATTGTTGCTAAACATGCCAGGCTCAAAATTCGTATCACAGAGTTTACAGCTGTTGCACAGATACTTTGCACTTTTAAACATAATATGTTTACAATGAGTTAGAACAAGCCATTCTTTCGACCTAATGTCTAATAAGTAAAACATGCATGTTATTCAATGTAGCCTAGCAGAGGTAATGCTGTTCATATTCAAAATGTATGTAATGTATGTTCCGAAAACAATGTACTTTAACCATGATTTGTGACTCTAATCACAAGTTGTCAGATGCCACAAAAACCTATCTCGCAGGTTACAAAGTCTTTAACTTTCTCCCATGGAGATTCCCAGACCATTGGGTGTTCACGCCTTTTGCATTTACATCGTCTATGTTCCCACTACTCCTCAAAGTCCTGGATCAGCCCCTGGCCTTTATCGTGCCCTAAGTTTTGACATTCAATTTTATTACTTTTAACTATTCGAGCATGTCTGGGTCAAATATAACAATTTTATATAAGAAAAACATGTGTTGTGTTGTAAGGGTAAGAATTCAGAATTCAAACAATTTGGCATCGTTGCCAACCAAACGACAAAGTAAAAGCCTTTCTTTATTAATCTAATGGATCATTCAGTTTACTTTAATTACAAATATAATTGCACTGCATATCTAATGGAGATTGGGACTCGTCGATACTTTGCAATAACAAACTACAACTAACAAAGTTTACTCTTCAATTACATTGTATTAAAAAAGCTTTTCAAGCGTGTTTGGTCAAGGAGTGTACCATTGTGGTCTGTCTGGAGAAAAAACGTGTTTCGGGTAAGCCCTGTCTTTATTTCACATCTCCTCCCATCTAACTTTGCGCGAAGAGCAAAGAAAACGAATTTGGTTGAATCAATATGATAAAAGCAGTAAAATAAGCTACATTAACGGGACGTAGGAAGAGGATACTGACAGATTGGAAACGAGAGTTTGGATTAAAGCTATTGTTACTGATTTTGATTGGACCATAGAAGTTATTGTACTATACTCCGTGGCATACCTCCAAGGTTTCCTTGATTAAATAATATGATTATATGTATGGTTACATTATACCATTACCAAACAAGAGGGTATTTAGCAAGGGAAAACTACGGAGTTTGCTGCTTATCTTGACCACAAGTTTCGCTATCAAGGGCTTTAAAAGTATTGTCCCAATTCTGATGTGTTTTATGGTAAGCTCCTGCACCGTCTTTCTCAAATGGAGGAACTAATGCCTCTCTTTCCTTATCGGTATGCTCTTAGATAGTTCCACAGAAAAAGATTGATCCTCAATGCTACAATAAAGAGAACTACCGTCAAACTTGAAGGCACTTAGTTAGCTCAAGCCATTGTCAAGCCAATGGGGTCAGGTGAAATTTTTTGAATATTCAAATGAGGTTTACTGCCAAGAATAATAGTAACTGTGTCTCTCCCTGCAAAGATCTCCTCAGCAGTTGATGTTTTGTGAGAGAGATTATTGTCAAACGTAGTTAAAAGATTTCCCCAATGGGGTTTCCCCTAGAAGTTGTCAATTGTTATACTTCCTGGAACTAAGACGACAATTCAGTTTACTTTTGAATCATATTTGATATTACTTGGAAAACTCATCAAAAGTGTCCATAGCATTCTGACTTATGTTATCCACAGCCAGACAGACGGCCAGACAGACAAGAGAGACAAACAAATAAAAGCCAGCAGAGACATAAAGCTGAAGTAATAGATGTGGTGAATATTGTCAAAACGAAAATACAGGGGTTTTATGTATAAGAATCGTTTACATAAGAAACGTAAAGCTGACACTTTGTAGAAATTATGAAACATTTTAGATACATGGGCAGGCTGAACTCCTGGTAAACATAATTTGTTAACATCGAATTTAAAATTATCAACTTTTGAAAGAGAAAATGCTGGATAGACAGGTTAATAACATTTTGTAAACGACTCCAAAAGATTGGTATAGCTCAAAACACTCAACAACAAATTGTTGATCGTCAATCATTTCTTAATCTGAGTTTCCATGCAATTAGTAAGGCCTGTAAAGTAAAGTATTTTTAATAAACGTATAAGAAGCATTGCAGGCTAAAAAACAATAATATTAAGAAAGAGTCAACTCAAAGTTAGATGAAAAACGGGTTGATCAATATTTCTAAAATTCAAATCGTAGGTAACCTCAAATCGACAATACAAATTCAGTAGTCAATTAAACCAAACCTTACCACGCTTCGTTAGACACAAACCCTTTTAAAAAAGTAAAATGACTATTGCTGTGAATGTAGTTTAGTTATTAGCAATCCTCACTTTTTCTTGCTATAACTATTATTCGCCTATTGAGTTATTGGAGTTGTCATCAAGCATACAGTATGGGTGATTGATTGCCAATAATTCTTAATACTCAGGTGGCTCACCAGGCAGATTTTCGGCTCATATTCATTGTACAATTTAGTGCAAGCTTACAAAAGCTTTCTTTCAAGACTTTTCTAAGCAAAACTTGTCTTCGTCTGTGAGGAAACCGAACTTCCCAGCCATTGATGACATCAAGCCTTGTGGTTTACGCTGCAAGAATTAATTCTTTGGGTTTATTACTTTTCTTCCTCTTTTTCTCTTTCTTTTGCTTTTGTCCTAATCTGTCTAGTGCTGCCCGTCAAAAGACTACCTGTGCTAAGTACTAGAGGAGTATCATCTTGTCCTGCTTGGGTGTATTGTGTGCCTTGTTGATCCTGCGAGTTATGTTGACTGGAGCCTGGAACCTAGGTCAGACAGGTCAAAAGGGAGAGGTCGATAGTAGAGTAATTCATCTGTCCACGAGGTTTGTTGGTTGGACTCGAGGCTAAGAAAGTGTCTTTTAAAAAAGGCCCTGTTACAGAAATGGCAACTAAGGAAAAAAACCATTGCTGGGTGTAGCGCCCTTTCAGGGCCATTGCAAGATACTCGCATGAATGACAATGGTCAAAGTCAGTTGGAAGCCATTGGCAGAACGGTGGAAGTGATTATGGCCAGAGAGCAGCGGCAAGCAAGAAGGTGTTATTCTCTGGCAGAGATGATGAGCAACACCACAAGGGTGAGTCAAAGCCGGTTAATAGCAAGCTGATAACAGCAAAATTCACAAGATTGCAGATCAATATGACAATGCTATGCCATGATGTTGACGCTGCCAATGATACCTCATATGACCACTTCAGATAGAAAAGCTAACAAGATGTCTTTATGGCTCTGTTAAGTGAACAGTAGCGCTTTCTTACACTCTGAGAGGTGTACACCAAATACAGCACTTTTTCTTTGATATTGGACCTTTTCCTTCTCCCTTGAAATGCTGGATTATCTCATCAGGATATGAATACAGTTCACGATCCTCTTTGGTTTCGTGAACAGTGCTACTGGAACAATAATTTTGCAATTTTCAAAACGCGACATTATTTGTAAAGTAAAAAGTGACACAGTGAAGAAGGAGGAGAGTAAAGGTGTTGCTGAGCCGGGGAAGGTTCAAAGGAGTAAATGTTTTCAGATAACTGTCTCCTTTGTAAATGTATCGTTCAATAGAATTTTCAATTTTTTTAGTTAGGCTATAAAACATTAGAAGTAAGCTGTTATGTGACTTTCAGATAATGTTGTAACAGTAAGTGTCGAGGCCTCTATTGTTTTACGTATATTATCATAAAGGTCTTTTAGGTGCAAACCTCACGGTTAAGCAGTCAAAGTGCAAGTGAGATAGACAGACCTTATTCTTCTTGACTCTAGGCAAAGTCTCCATTAATCGTATTTCATTGTCTTCAACGGTCCTTAAAGACAGCTGGTATTTTCATCCAGAAATAATCCATTTCTTTTTCCTAAGTTAACATGTTGCGGACTAATTGTTGCAGTGGCTCTGGCTGAAATCTAAACTTTGATTTGATGTTAAAGTTATCGATGTTAATTATTAAATATGAAGGCAAGATTTAACTGTATATTCGTCCTTCATTCTAAATGTACACAATATTTAAAACATGCGACAAATTTGTTTGCACAACTATTGACATACCTCGGAAATACATTTATTTTTTGTATCAACTTTTCATCGAAGTGATGAGCGAAACTTTTGGCAAAAAGATTTAAATGTAATCCTTAATCATGAGGCAATTTGATGAACTTGCTAAATGTCAATTCCAAATTAGACTATGAAAAAGGAAGTTGGTACAAGCGAACTCTCCTTCTCAACTCTAAAGCTGTACCAGTCTCCGGGCGGAGATGAAATTGGGGGCTTTCATTTTCCGTACATTTAAATCTAACCTTGTTTGTTAAATCAAATCAGACTTATTGTCCTTATGTGATTCTTTTCGGAATATCAATTCTCTAAAGATCTTCCGTGTTTTGACAGCCAAAACACTATTTTATACTGATACGATTAAACTACGAAATCGTTCAAGAAATAAAAATTAAATCATTTACGGCAAATGTTATGATTAATGCCACTGGTTATTAAAACCACTTCTTTGGTCTATCTGATTGCAAACGAGTAAGTGGAATACAAAAACGTATTGATTTATGCCTATGACATTTGCTGTGCTCTGGTGCCTGCGACTTCCTTGAAAGCCTAAGGCTGCAGGTTTGAGTATATAAACAATGAAATATAAATAGAGAACGACCCATTGGTCATGCAAAAGAAGGTTGCAAAAGTTCAATAAAGTTACAACATTTATATTTTTCACACTATCTTCACGGCACTACATTATTGCAAGTTTGAGCCCCTGTCACCATAAAAAGACTATTGCTGTGAGAGGGTAATGAGTGCCTATATTCAAAAGTCAGAATTGGTACGTTTCTTAACTCTGGCATTGACATCTGCTGAGTTCGAAAACGAGTACCGTACATAAATGAAATATTAAACTACTCCGACTACAATGAAGACTTAGTTGCATAGAGTCTAAAAGAAATTAATTATAAGAATAAGTTTCTCTCTTGATAAGGTTTGAAAAATACTAGGGCCAAGACGGTAACCGGTAAGAGATATGGTCATCTTGATAGTTGGGAATACCACCAAAATATATGCACAAAATGCAATACAATTGTCACTACCAAATTTACCACGTATGCTTTTACGAATGTTTTCTCCAAATTCGGCATTAGTTTGCTTTGTTTTTCAGCTTTTGGTTAAACAGGATTAAAGCAATTGAAATCGGTCCGCTATTGAACTAGTCATTCTTATTGAGTTGAGTGATGTCAAGGCAATTATCTTTGCAAACGTGCTGTCTTTAATCGCTAACGCATTCAAGAAATAGAAGATTTAAGTTTCAACACAAGAGTCACAGCTTGACCGGGTAAAGATGCCCCTTGCAAATGACATGCAGCTGATTTTCTCTGTCCTCTTTCGGCTTTTTCTAATTTCCAGTGAGCTTTCTGAAGTACTGTATACTTGGATGAAAGACGACAATGTTTCCTCCTTTATCTTTCTGGAATTTCTTTAATTTTCGCCGACAGAAGTCACCCGCTACCAAATTACAGTCTTTCTGCTTATTATCATTGAATACTTTTCTTGGTGCATATGCCACAGGTTTAATAACGTTTAACTCGTTTGTTCTTGCACTCAAACAGCGGCAAGATAATACGGCATTCGTTTCTTGCGCATTAACTAAAAACTTTAAGGATAGGCATTGCACCTCACCAAAAGCAGTAGAAGTAACTTTAATCTCATACAACGGTCATCAACATAAATTGTACTTTAGAGGGTCGTATTGCCATTCTTATAGATTTGTAGGTTCGTTCTAAACAAAATTTAGGGAAAGAAGCTAAAACGTTCGATTAATTGAACTCCCACTTCTGCCATTTAGACTACTGAGGAAATACGAAGATGAAATTACCTCAACATGCTTTGAGTACGGAAGTCGTTAACAAGCATACCTAAACTTCCGGGTCTGGTTATTTACAGGGCTAGGTTCATTGCTAATACAAAGTACTGTTAGATAGAGAATATTAGAAAAATTGTGTTAAAATATTACTACAGTTAAGACTTCAAACGAACGACTACGGACAGTAATGGAAATGAATTTTGTAAAGATAAATACAAAATACATTTAAAAAAATACTTAAATACATTTTTATGCTAATGCTGTAAATCACTGCCGTCACATACTGTAAAGTGTTGAAATTGAAGTCCGGTTTGCGAAGATCCTTATCCAAAAATATATTTGCCACTAAGCGCCAATTAGCCTGCTAATAAGATCTGAAAACCTTCAAAGCTTTTGCCGTTACAGATGTTTTGTTTCTTGTGTCCATTAAAAGATTGTATCTACTTTTTGTGTGATGAGCGAGAAGCTTAAATGTCTTATTTATTATAGTTAAGCATTTGGCTTTAAAGCTGATTTCTATTAAACTTAAGAGTTGTGCCACAGTTGTACAACACGATGTTGTACGACAGTCGTACAACAGTTGCCAAACCTTCAAACCTACAACACATAATTTACATTAAACCTTCCTCACAACAATTTTGGCGCTCTAACTGTTTTGATATTAGAAGAAGGCTGTGCTGATGTGAGGTAAGGCAATGCTGGAAACTAAATGCTTTTGCTTCTACCAGAATTTTTGCTTACAATCGAACGTTCGAATTGTCGTAAGGCTGTCGTAGCCGAGTTTCGATGTCACAGAAATAGCCCTATTGCTGTGCAAAAGTAGTGCAACTGCTGTACAAATAAAGTCTTTCTATTCGTGCAACACAAGTTGTCCAGTGTTTGTGCGATTCTCTCCTGCTGCACAACACGTTTAACGTTGTAAAACACTTTGTTTCCATACAACCAGATTTAGTCACACAAATGTTGTGCCTTTTAGTGATATGGAAATCAGTCTTAAACTTTAAAAAATTGAGCGCTATTAGAAAAAGGAAGTAGACTTGAACATTCCCAGTTCGCTCTTCGATTTCCATTTCTGCTTTTTTAACTTGATAAATCATACTTCAATTTCCGATACAAAAAACCAGTGAATTTCGGTTGCCTTAGAAGTGTAGATTTTGGGTTTTGATTTAACGTTCGTTGTTATCGAGGTCAAATTATCCCGTAGACTTGATGTCAAAAATTATACCTTATTGAGCTTCGATCAGTTTGAATGTAATGTAGCGTACTGTTGTTGCTATCTTCATTAGCAAATGTCGCGGGACTGAGTCCAGCGCTAGTATCAAAAACTTGTTTTGATATCTATGTTCTGACCATAATCTGATTGGCGTTCTTCCCTTCGCTAGCATGGTTAGCAATATGAGGTCCTTGAGTTGTGCATAGGACTTTGATTACCACAGTTTTTTGTAGACACGTCCCTGTAATCTAGGGATCACATCCAACAAGGGATAAAGAGAATCTTTTATAAAAGTAATAAATTATTCATGAAACGAGGAGGCTAAATCAAAACCTGCTTAAATTTCCTCGCGTTTTGCGTCATTTTGTAGTAGGAATAACAATGTAACTAGACTATGAGGTCACGATGAAGTCAAGTCGTGCCTTCAAAGATAATGGATCTATCTCTGGCACAAGGAGACCATCACAGGCTTTCAGAAGATAATCATTTATTTTTAACTGGACATGCCAAAGGACGTGACTATTACACTGGAAGATAAAGAAGGGATCGTTACTTATCCTAGAATTACGAAATGTGTCAAATGTAACTTATTTAGTATTGGTATAACATACGTCTTTAGCATAAAATTGTTCTAATGACCTGTTGTGCTTTTTGCTTAATTGTTGGAAATATTGTTGTAGCATAGAGAACATCCCTTCATAGTATGGTAGTACATTTTCTATGTAAAACTGCGGAGAGTCTACCCTGCCATACCAGCACAAGCTCTTGCAAATTTGCGGCAAGTTATCCTGTAGCATGGAATAACATCGTCAAGATGCACCACATTCTTTTAGACTGGTACAACATTTTTCTAAAACGTGGAAGGGCATTTTAATTCAGCCTGCTGTAGCATTCCCTTGCAGCATGGTTTGATGGATAGGTAGCTACCTTAGCCCCTACACACGGAAGAATATTTGCGTTTAGGATGAGATGTCGTTCTCCCAAAATAATGAGAAAGAAATCCCTTGTACTATGACGGAATACTCTACGGTGAGCCATTTTTGACGTTTCGAAACACCAAATGTTATTGGAAAATGTCCATGTCTGTTTTAGACCTTAAGTAAAATACGACATATTGAAGTAGATTGCTTTTATTGAGAACAGAAGCAGTATTATTATATTGATAAGGTTCTTATATTAATAAGTTTTTGTTGTGGTCACAATACGATAATCGCCTTGCACAATGGTGAGTAGTAACAGTAGTGTCATTAGAAAATACATACTAAGAAGAAGATGTCGTATTTTGTGTTATGATGGCCAAAATTATAGTGTAGTGGTGTTTGTTAAAGTTCTGAAGTTCCAAAATCGTGAAGGGATTGGAGAGCATTGATCTACTGAAAAAGAGATGCTCTTTCCCGAGCTGGGTCTTTGTCTGCATTGCTTTATCTAGCTGCATTGCAGGAAGATACTATTTAATTTCTCTAGCGAAATTTTTAGAATGACCTGATGCTTTGGTTGTAGCAATGCCTTACAAAATTACCTTAGACTAAATGACCGAATAAGTTTTTCCTTTGTGACATGTTTTAAACATCGAATCATTTCATCTGTTAAAATTTGAGTATGAATGTTGTTCAAAATTACGACATTTTAAGTTAAATGTCTTACGTGCACTTTCAGACACAGTTTTCATGATCAATACTTATTTTAGAATCACTTAAAATCACAAATTTTTTTTGTCTGACTCTCTACAGAATATTAATCGTCAGAACAGAATCGGCAATATTTTCACTAGAAACATGGATCAAAGTTAGCCAATTTTAAACAATTAAGAGAAAGACCAAAAAGAAAATCAAGAAACAAAGGATCATTGGAAGAGTCCAAGTGAAAAAAGCAAACTCTGTCTGCCTACATAGGCCTGGTTTTCTAGTTTTAATGCAGACAGACTCTAATATAATGAGATAGAAGGACGACTTAGCTATGTCTGTTGCCCAAACATTCTGACATTTCTCGTAAATGTTAGCCTATGGCAGAATCTCATGTTTTGGTTATCTTTTCAGCCTTAGAGGCGCAAGATAACTGTTCTCTAGAGATTCGTGCTTGGCGTACACTGGCTGGAACATGTTGCTTTATACTGTCACCCAGTCTTTGAAGTGCGACCTACATACCGAGCTTTACGTTATCACAAAAATTCATATACTACTAAGTTTTTTGTGTGGTAGGTACGCAGTTCTTCTGAATGATGACACGGTCTTCTTAGTCGTAAAAACAATTCTGGAATTGACAGCAGAAACCATTTACTACAGCTTTTATAATGTGTGTTTCTATGTGGATTGAAACATTGCCTGGTCATGAAAGTTTTAATCATACAGGACCAAAAGTTATGAGAAGATTAACAGAATTTTGCATTGTAAGGCTTAAAAGGGAAAATAATAAAGTTTTCACTATTATCATTATTATTATTATTATTACTATTATTATTGTTATTATTGTTATTATTATTATTATTATTATTATTATTATTATTATTTATCATTATTATTATTATTATTATTATTATTATTATCCCATTACTATTATTAACAAAACAGTCAACAGTCATTGAAAGCAATCGACCAATCGTTACTTTTTTCCTTGGCACCATGAAAAGCGGTCCTTTAGAAAAGAGTTTGCAGTAGGCTTCAAGATACATCTATCATATTCAAACTTCATTGATAGCAATAATTCTTTGTATATAAACTAAGCTAATCCAACTTTCTTCGAAGACTCCAGTTAGTGTGAAAGTTTTTCACTATATTAAATGTTGTTAACCAAAAACGTCTTCATCTCAATATTTTGTCGAAGTCTACGAAGTTGCAGCTAGTTAGAACATGCTTTCCATTTTGTGTCACGTGCAACTTGTTGTCAGTTTGCTTTGTTTTTAGCTGAATAACGACAAAAGCACTGTTCCCATATCTCTTTTCTTGCCATAGAATTTTGCTTTTATATTCACAAGAGAGAAAAACAAAGTAACGCCTTTACTGATAAGATCCATGTTTGAACACCACGTGTTATCCACAGCGACGAGATTGATAGTGATATAATTACCCACTGGTCTTTCTTTAAATGTTGTCCTTGTAAGTATCTCCCCGGCTGAATCATAGATGATAGCATCTTTCGAACACAAGAACAGTAAATTTCATTTTGCCTTCTCTGCTTGAATTGTTCTCAAAAACCTGATTATCACGCTACATAACACGGCAGGCATTGGCTTCGAGCTTGCAATTTTCTGTCCTTCCGAAACTTTTTAAGCTCGTTTCAGCCCTAATCTATTGCAATTTTCTGTCCCGTCCCTAGGTCTTTTGCACCTACACACAAAACATTGAATTTCTATCTTAATTCTGAAAATTATAATGCATTTAATTAATGTAAGTTAATATCTTGCATAGAAAAACGCGGCGCATCCTTGTAAATTAAGCGTATATTTGTTTGGCATTTTGTGGCACCAGTAGTTGAACCAAACATTGTTATATATCTACAGTCATATATGTAAGTATGTAAAATTTACTTGATGATATTTTAGCAGATACGTTTTCAAATGAGAGTCTGAATGTCATCTATGTTCAGACCCAAAAGTAGTATACTAACTCCTAATTGGACACAAGCATGCTACTCCAGATTCATGTCAATAATGCAGACAGGTTTCGGGGTTAAATTGAATAGGTATGACAGGTATGACAGGTTCTAACTGGATCTATTTTGTTAAATTTTTGGAAAAGTGTTTATTTGGTCAAACGTGTCACAAACTAAGACAGAAGCTTCTCGTTTAGAAGCTACCCTGTTACAAGTTGACAATATAAATTGTTACAATGAATTCGTACAAAGACCATTAATTGCCAACTGATGAGGGCTAACACGCTCTCTTCCGACATTGCAAAGAGAGCATTAACACGTTTGCCATGAAAAAATGTAACCAGGCAATAAGTGCATTGCAGCATTAATTGATAAATTGATAGGTAGATGTATGTTGTAGTCACCCTGATATTGTTTGATTACGGAAACGTTCTAGCTGAAGCTGAAGCTGACGTACTGACTTTTTTAGTCCTACCAAGATTTCCACTTATGGCAGTGAATGCCGTTTTACAAGTCGAGCTACACATGAAGCTTACAAACTCGGACTTAACTTTGACCATGGAAAAGATACAACTTGATCGGCAGGTAGATAAAAACGTCACAACTTTTGCTTACAAATATTGCATGAAATGTGTTCTTAGAAATAGATTGTGAGTGTCAGAAAAACAGTTTTATTAGGTCATAAGATCTAACGTTACCATAGATACTCCAGTTAAAATTGATGTCCGAGTGCTACAAGCAAATCTTACAGATATATTTTGCACGCTTGCTTTTCAGTTTATGGGGAAGTTAAAATTTTTTTACACAAAACAGCATCTATTTCAACAAAACATGACAAACCTGTCCAGATGTTTTTAATATCCTGCTGTATTTGACGTCACAAGATTAAGAATCAGTGTTTACTAGTCAGTACTCAATTATTGATTTAGTATTTTGTTATCTGGAAGCAGCTGAAAAAGCAGCACAAGGTAGGCCCAGACCGAATACCAAATTCCAGATTTAAAATACTACTTGTCAATACGCCATTATAACTTTAATCTTTTAGACATGTGCATACTTGAGACGTTAATAGTAATGACTATTTTAATGACGTCACTGAAATTAGATTCCATATAATTTGTCTTCTATGTGGTTTGTTAACGTTGTTCCTTCTTGTATTAAGAGACCGACGTGACATCACGTTTTTTGAATGGCGAGAATCAAGGCTTGTTTCAGTGACGTCATATGAGCAACACGAGGTTCTTTGAAAGCTTCCAATTAAAGTCTGGAGACAAGTTATCTGATTTTGTCCAACAAAGTCGTTTGCAGGAGACCTACGTGGGCTTTTTTAGACGAATCTAACATATTGCAAGGAAAATCTTGTTTTCATATAAACATCCCGATGTCTTTGCTTTGGCGTCACAAAATAACTGACCTAAAATTTTAACTGTGTGCGTAAATAGATTTGGCTAGTAGTAGCCAAGTTTTAGCATAACAAATTCATCCTCCAGTAAACCTTGTTTCAACGGAGCGGTCAAAAATGCACAAGGAAGTAAATTCTTTATGAATTTCAGTCTCTGTTGTCTCCTCTAAACAACAGCAATTTTTTAAACTTTGGCTGATGAGAATTCGAACCCTCTTCCTTTCGCCTACATTAGCGCCATTTTATCTGCCACAAAACGAGGCTCGGAATACTACTAATCGTGTATATTTATTACACAGTTTTGCAGAAAAGGGCTTACACTAGCAGCCATACCGTAGGCCCAGTACCGTCGAGAAGGGGGGAGATGAGCCGAGGTAAATTCCCGGTGCCTGGACCTCTACAAGGGCCCACGGAGACTTTTAATAATGTTAGACAATTTTATCAAGACCCATATTGCACGCTTATCCATGAAACTTCTTTAAGACTTGTTTGTTAGCCATGTTTGTTCTATCGTTTGGCGTTTGACTCTATTCATTTTAAGGACATTGTTAACGGCAAACATGAAAGCTCGTAAAGTATCTTTTCAACCCAAGTTTTAACTTTATATTGTTATTGACTACGCTTAGGCTTAAGCAATGTAATTTCAGTTATTTTAATAGCAAAAATTTGATCTTGATTTTGTTTAGCTCTTAAAACTTTAAAAGCCGCAAGGGTCACGTGTTGTTTATAGCCCTAGCGCCCAAGCCGGCTCTCGACGGGCCTGCAAAGGCTATATTGAAAGAGCAGAGTGGGCAAATGGGAAAAAGCCAATATTTTTGAGAATGGTAACCAGCAGATACCTTGTGCATTTGTTTGTTTGCTTAAAAAAATTAAAATGATGACTGTTGCAAGCCAGAAATTGCCATTTCATAGTATCAGGAAAATCTGCTTTTTGATTTTCCATTTATCTGCTTTGGCTAAGAATATTTAAATTTTTGTTGGGAGTCCTTACAATGGTGGGTTTCCTCTTTTCCACTCTTGTCACAATTCTTTCACGCATGGTCTACAAAGTTATCAGTCCTTGTTATGACTTACCCATGTTTATTAAGGCCATAAGGCATAGTACGAAAAATAGAACGTACTCAGAATCATACCCGTAACCGTTTTCGGTGTTACAATAAATGCTATACCAAATCCTCAAGGTAATACTAAAGCAGGTCTATAGAGAAAAGTGAAAAACCACTAACACGTTTGGCTTACATTAATTCCTCTTTCATCTCTTTTCTGGAAATATAACACAAACTCAATTGGGTACAAAAGGCATATGATTCTCACACCATACAAGAGATTGTAAGAATATACAAACACGATATCCATAATGGAAAATCATTTTGTCTTGTCCAAATTTTCGACTTAAGGCATCACAAAAGTGGGAAGGAAAACCTACTGGAAAATGCTTGCACAAATATTTATCACACGCATTTACATCAAAAACAATTAGTGGCATAATGGTGCCTCTTAAATAAGAATTGCGGACACCAACTGCCTCAGACAATCACATGAATAAAAGGGTCAGTTATCAGCTAATGTTTGAATTTTCAGGACATTAGCAACAAAGTAACATAACCTGTCCTTTATCCAAGAACCTTAATTTATTTCATCTATCATAAATTTCCACTTAGTTCCAATTTTGACAACAGAACCACCACCAAAGGATCCTAGATCGTTTTACTAAGTAACCAACACCAACAAATTCTGTATGAGTACTACATACACACCACTAATAGACTTCATATTCTCATTGCATAACTAACACCATATGATTGTAGATTAGTTTACGACACAACCAACACCAACAAATTATACGTTTCACTTCATAGTACACACTAACGAATTCCATATTATCCACCGAAGAAAACAAAACCAAACTTAAGAGATCTGCTATCCTTGGAAATCAAGCAGAGCTTTTATTCTTGTCTAGGTGACTGGAAAAGAGCAGTTGACTTCCGTTACCTTTGACTTGTATTCATTAAAAAATTTTGACTTCGCTCGTGATGGGCGACAGTGCTGGCTTTTCGAGTTTATGTTCGACGTTTTCGGTCATTACTTTCTAGAGAGGGTAATGCAGCCTTGCAATAACATAAGAAGGGTACACAAGCCAGCCGAGAACAGATTTCGAAGGAAAGATTTTTGAGACAAGATATCAAGCCACAGCTAACTTGACGTCATTCAAGTTCTCAAGCGCCCCTCCCCAGTTGCTTTATATTATCAATCTTGCAAGACGACAGTGTCAACGAAGGCACACAAGAAAACGAGCAGCATCTTCAATTGTAACATCCTCAAAATATTTGCCTTTCGTTTAGTTACGACGTTCAGTGAAACGAAGGGGTAAAAAACCGATACCCCGACTTATCACTTACGTTTCACCACTTACGATCCTCTGTAAATGAAGCCGAAACGAGAATTGGAAAAGCTATACTACTTTTTCTAGGTTGCATTTCAATAATTGCCTGTTCTTATACATAAGTCAAAGTCGTACGAAAGTCTTTGAATTTGTAGAAAAACCTGAAATGCAAAGCCAAAAAGGCTCAGTCTTAAGAACAGGTATTTCTTTAAAATAGTTTAACTACAAATATATCAATAACAAATACTAACGGTATATATTTCCTACTACTTTATACTGTTTAAACGTAAACTAATCTTTCAAAGAAATGTAGATAACAACAACTCCTTCAATTTATTTGACTTATTTCGTGAGCTTTATGCTAACTACCACCAATACTGTTCTGCAGCATCTGACGTCACCCTAGGTGATCTTTGTCCGTACCATCTTTACGGGGAAAGAATATGGTCATTGAGCTATTGATTAAAAGTAATCAGGTGGTTCAAGGTAAAGTAGTGTTACCACTACTATGGACATCAACACGCTTTTCCAACACTCCGAAGGCAGTATACTCAAAAGATTTGCAATGTGTCTTTAAGAAAATCATTTGATCAGATTCAGTTACGCCTCCAATCGGATATCAGTGACCATAATGCTATGTGATGTGCTATCAATACATTTAGAGCAGTATAGCCCCATGTAATATGCAGAGGAACTTTTGGAACTTCATATTCAAAATATACTCTAACATACTTTATATTCTTTTACGGGAAACTTTTGTCGTTCATTAGGGATGTCAATTTGTTAAGTCGTTTCAGAAGTAAGTTTGCAATAAACGTGCTGAAATGCGTGTTTGCTGTTTTTTGATCTGGTTCTACGCTCTGATAATAGAGAAATATTATGACAGCCTCTTTAAAAATTCTAATTTTACACCAGAAAGGAAAAAAGAAGGCAACTCTTCAGTAAGATCAAACCATGGTTTTATTGCAATTAAGGCTTAAATCTTTAAAGACCTGGGTAAATAAAAATTAAGTGCTCAGAAAGTTTTGTTGAGCGTCTCTAATTTTAGACTTGTATGAGAATAGGCATAGCTGTTTTCAGATATACCAAATCAAAATCTTCCGTGACAAGGTGCACTATGTGATATACATCGCACACTGTAGATTAAGTTAGTTACTGTAAAGAAGAGGATTTCCTTTTCATTGTGCCAAACTATTCATGAATTATTTAATTGGATGTACGTGGAGGTTAAAAATCACTGTTCTGCTCAATACCTGCTCTGATATGGCAAACCCTTCGTGAGAATCACGATATAATTTAGTAGTTTCCATGTAGTAATATACTTCCTATCGCCTTTTTCTTTCGACTTACCGTGACTCTCACTTGTTTTGAAGGATCAGTTAAACTATTTCGCAATTCTCGAGCCTTTGGTCAGTTGGTCGTTGGAACAATTTTTCTCCTCATAGGTTGTGAAACTTTCAAGACGCAGACAGCAGCAAAGAGTAGCAAGAAAGTTAAACGTCATGTACGAAAACGTAGTTGGATATCCTCTGACAGTGATTTACGAAGCAAAACAGAGCTGTATTTGAACTTGTACTAGATCAAGACGGATGAAAAATTCTTGGAAGAGGAAAATCTCTAGGAACATCCAACACGTGTTCTGTTCACATTGCTAAGCTATTAAAAAGAGGGATTTAATTACAGCAGAATGATCACAGATATTGGGTAGTTTTCATTGAACATCAATTATACCAAAAGAATAAAGTAAAATTACATGGAACTAGATACTAGACTGAGATCAGTAGCTCAATGACATTACTTTTCAAAGTTTGTATGAAGGTGGAGCTAAACACTTTAGATCTAATGTCTTCGTAGTTGATAAAACATTGCGGGATAAAAGCCGCAAAACCATGTTTCAATGGGGCTTAACACACGAGGTTTTATAGAAATCGTCTGCAAATGGTAATTGAACACGGCTAGCTAAAACAAAGTCAGATGTAGAAAACATTGTTTAAAGTGTTTACATATGTTGATGAGAACCACAATAAATCTACTGGTTAACTACATCGTATTTTTGAGTTTACCTCTCTTAGAAAATTTGTTGGTTTGAAGTCTTTTTCCCCATTTAGATTTTAGTGTTAGGAGAACGTCTTGTGCACTCGGTCTGTCAGGAGGGTGTGCTTGCCATAACTTTTCCGTAACTTGAACATAAAGTTTATTAGAGTCGCGGACCTCTACTTCAATCTTGGGTCTAAGATTATGAGCTACCACTCCAAAAACAGCGACGTACAAATGCTCTGAACCGTAAGGCTTTTCGCGAGTTAAAAGTTGCCACATACATATCCCAAGAGAGTACATATCCGCTTTGCTTGTCGGCTCACCTCCCTTAAGTAGTTCCGGGGCTCGATAGGCTAGGGTCCCTGTTAAGAACGAGTTAGTTGGCGTTGTAGGTGAACATTGTCCGCTGTCAGATAAGGCTTTACAGCAACCAAAATCTCCAAGTTTGCAACAATCCAGATCTGAAACTAAAACATTAGCTGGTTTAACATCTAAGTGTGCTATCTTACACTTGTGAATATAATTAAGTGCACTGGCAATGTCAGTTAAAAATTTTATTCGTCGTAGTTCAGAGATCTTGTCGCCTTCATCGTCAATAATTGTCTGTAAATTCCTTCTTCCGGCAAATTCCATGACAATATACTTTTCGGTTCCATTCGAGTCATTCGAAGAGACTGCCAAGATGCGTACTATGTTTTTGTGACGTAACTGGCGTATTGCAGATTCTGAATGAAAACTCTCAGTAACCGCATGAGGATTTTTAGAGTTTCTGTGAAGTTTTTTGATAGCTACCTTCTTTTCCCGTAGCTTCCCTTCGTAAACTGACCCAAATCCTCCACTCCCAAGTAAGGATCCAATCTCCAGTATACATTTATTGCTCGGTTCGACTCTACTGCGAAAACCTTCAGCAAAAGAACAAAGAGTTGGTGGCAAGTCTATATTTTGCTGTTCCTGCTTTTGAAAGAAAATTTTCAGCGAGCAGTTGACGAAACGCCGACTGGCGAGAGAATAACCCATTTCTCTCGACATGGTACACTACTGACAAGTCCGTGGTCTAAAACATTCAGAAGTCCGGCTCCTTTGAGATTCTGGAAAGGCCCTGATCCTTTGTACGAAGTCGCCTGCAACTTCTTACGTCCGGATTACGGTGCCCTCGCAGAGACACTGAATTATTCTTGTCTTGATCTCTTGCTAAAGAAAGAACAAGGAAACAGCTGTTTTAGAACAACAGATTTATTGAAATTAGCCAATCAAAACTCGTCCTTGTAAATTGTCTTAAGGGGAAGAACAGTGGACAATGATCTACTGTTTAATAACCAATGGCTGTTGATCAGTCTGTAAACAATCCTTCTATTGCATTATTAATCACTGGCCTTGCTATATCGACTACATGCAGACAGCACGATGCTCTGTTGCCCAGGTAAACCATGTGTAAATTCTTTAGAACAGGTGGTTTGTTTCAGAAACAAGGACTTTGTGTATACGGACAGCCCAATCACGATTAACCGCATCGAAAGAGCAGCCAATGAACTAAGACTTTTTGATAGGTGGTGAGATAGAAAAGCTTAGAGCAGTTTTCTAAGCTGCTGAGCAGAACTATTCCGAGCCAATGTGCCGCTAGAACGTGATGTCCATTTTCACTGATCAACAAACGACCTAGTGTTTACAGGTCATTTTTTGACCGCAGAGATTTAGTAAATTCAGGGTAACGTGAACAAGGTTTTGCACCTCAGGGCTATGACCACGTGACACTTACATCGATTGTCCGTAAATGAAGAAACTTTACCTGCCTTCGACCTTAAGACTTAAAAGGCTAGTTAAGACGTATTCTGTCAATGAATAAATTTATTACGCATTTTACGTTCGTGTTTTTGCTTTTGTTGAAAAACGATTTAAGCTAAAATTAAAATGATGAGTCTTTCACTTTGGGAGTAAGTTGGAATGTTTGCAATTTAGTTCAACTTGTCTTACTAAGCAAAAGACTCACATTGCAATGCATAATGTTGCAAATAGAAACATCCAAGTCCCCGTAGCTATCATTGTCATTAGGCAAACTAATGTTTGTTATGTAATTTATTCATTGTAAATAATTGCATTGCCTATTTTGTTGGTATTCATATACAATGGACATGGTATATAATTTCTTTAATCATTCATTCCATGTACAGAACGAGTCATCCGTATAGACCTCCTACTCCACAAATTATGAATTACGCTTTCCTATGACGCTCAAAGCTAAGAAGTACAATTCCATCTAAAACAGGCAACTTTTGAGGAAGCTAGCTGTAACAAAATATTGACACTAACCATCAATAGATGTAAAATGAAATCTACAACTTCACTTATTTGATTGTCGTTAGAAATGCTCGCGTCTACAAATTACAGACCAGTCACGGTTTCTCCTAATTTTATTTGGTTAATGCCTTAGCAAGGAGGTTCATTTTACTGGCATTTCTTATAATCTGAAACGCAACGGCCTGCAACGACATTTTGTAACATACTCCTATATCTTGAAATTTTTTTAGAAGAGTGCCAATTTTTCTCTTATTCCGAATGATGCTAATACCCGACCCATTCGCTAGAAAACAATAACTAAAAGAGTCTTACAAAGGTTACAGAGAAACAGCAGTTTTTGTTTCGATTTCAACACCAAAGAATTTCCATACTTTACAAAGTCATTTACGCCCAGTACGATCGAGAGGGGGTAGCCGAGTTAAAATCCTGAGGCCCGGGCCTTGACAAGAGCCAGCAAAAAGTTTTTCTAATCCTGAACAATTTTAAACACGACGCTTGTTCACGCTCATTCATGCAATCTTTTAAGGACTTGTCTTGTTTGCTTGCCAAGTTGATTCTATTGTATCGCGTTTTATTCTATTCTTTTAAAAGACATTATTAACAGGTTTGCAGACATGAAAGCCCGTAAAGTAAATTTTTAAATCATATTTTTGCCTGATCTTGTTACTATGCTTATGCGACTTCGATTAAATAGTTTCAAATCTTGCTCTCGACGGACCTGTTTATGCCTGACGATGCTAACCTCGCAGGCAGCATTAGGGTCAAGAATTGATACGTGGAACGATGACAACTTGTTAGCTGTTTATTCATGAAAAGTACTATAGCTGAGACTTTGTATTGTTGACGGTACAATCTTTCAATTATCCATCCAACATTACCCCTCGTTGGAATTTACGAAATGTTCTGCTAGTGGAAAGCTGCAGAAAGGTGAGGATGACAAGGCAACGGATCTAACTCATGTTATTTCCACCGGGTAGAAGTGTAATCAATATCTTTGTTTCTCCATGTTTCAAACTGCTGTGATAGATCGCATATGTTTCGATAAGAATTGGATACAGCGTGTTCATCTTGAAATCTCGTAGCAACTACAAAAAAATATTCCTGGCCATCTGTGTCCATAGTATAAAATATGAATACAAATCAGACAGGGGCTGCAGAAAGCCATTGGTTGCAATAATGTGCCCTCTTAATAGTGAATGTAAAGCGTAACTTTGAGCGTTTCACAATAAATATTTTCATAAGAAGCCAGCTTGTCCTGTTTTATTTACTACTCCTTTGCACGCTAATTGTCTCGTTATTATAAAATATCGGAATAGACAGAAGCTTCAGATAGTTACTGTAATTAGTCATTGAATTTTCCTGTTCTTGTCTGACAGCTGACCGCCGTATTAAATGTCAACCCGTATAAGAGGGTTGCCTTGTTGATTACCGTCAAATGTGGCTCGATCCGTGATAATTCCAAAAATGACAATAAAGTACGTCCACCTGCCTTTAAATCTGACATGTGCGACCAAGTGTTGGTCACTTCGGTTATCTTTTTGTGAAACAAAGAGAAATCAAGAGCGATACAATTAATAGAATAGACCATAATTGTTGCGCTTTGACTTATTTGAGACAAGAATAGGAAGTTAACGACAAATGTGTCTAAGACAGAAACATGTCTATTTTATAACGCCGTCATTAGCAAATTAAGTTGTCATTGCGCGTGGTATCCGTTTAAGTTTCTACATAATTCATCTGTAAAGACGAATATAGTGTTACTTTGGTTTAACCAGTTTCAGATAAATGCATATTGCGCTGTAACAGGCCAAGAATTGCGATTAAAAGCAACGGCACATCTATAAGGGAGTATTAGGAAGCCTACACCCCTCACATTTGGAAGCAACAATCCGTGAGATGTGGATTCAAACATCATGAAATTAGCACTAATTGTTTAAAAGGCTTGGTCACAAACATTTGTTATAAGCTTAGTCCCTGACTTTTTTGTTTGATCATGCTGTATAATGTTTGAAGGACCTATTAAAAGTGCTTGCTTCTGCGCACAATCGACGTTCTCGGACCATTCTTATATGCAACCAAACATTCAATCTATTCAGTGTTTGATACATTGGCTTTCTCTTAGATAGCTTTACTCAATGCAGACAAATAATTTTTTATGCAACGCAAATAAAGCTGGGAGTTTAGTAATTAGCTTCAACAAAGCTTAGTAAATCATTTTTATGAGCTTTATTCCGTGATTGGAAGAATCTCTTGGACTTCAAGGGCTGCTATAAGCACAGTTGCTTGTTTTGGAATAGAAAATTGAATTTCCTAAATTAGATATATGTCGTCTGACTGATACGGAATGTCAAAAAAGAATCAAGAAGTTGTAAATGATTAACAGACAACTACATTTCACTCTCGTGTTTTAAGATGTGTCGCATTCATGTACACTGTATTCAATAGCCTCGTTCTATTCAGCTTCAGTTATGTTGTAATAAAGCCTATTTTCAGAAAAGGAATTTTTCTCACGAACACTGATCATCTCCGTTAACTTTGGTCTGGTAAAAAAGCTTCCATAATATAGCAAAATATTGAACCTTTGTTTCGTCTGATACTCCCAAAGCTATCAAAAATCCGAACTATAATGAATACGGACAGAAAGTCTTTCACGTTCTAAAGATCTTCGAACCCGGATGCAGATGGTGGTTTAAGGTAGCTTTGCTGTCTTGCACTCATTACGCCTACCAGCTTAAAAATGAAGGTACTCGTCAAATTACTTGATTAAAATCTACTGTATACCAAATACCTGCTGTTCCTTTTCAATCTCAGGCTCCCATTCTAATTTATTTTCCTCCTCTATTTTTCCTTTGTATTCTGTAACCTTCTTCTTCCTTTTCAGTTTGGTTGTCGTCGATTTATTATGCAACTTTGATAAAGTGTTACATAATGTGGCTTTATTTGTTTTCCTGAAGAAAATAACAGCGAAAACTCTTATATGTTTACGTAATCAGTACATTTAAATACGAAACTGAATATCGACTAAGGATGGCAGTTAAACAGTCAAAACATATTTTGTAAAGTAAAGACTGCTATTTTGCTCATTAAAGTCATTTCTGGAATATAGCTTCTATGTATATTTCAAAATGTAGTTTGAGGTCTCTCTTAATTTTGCAAACTATTGTATCTGAAGGTGTATATTATGTTTCTTTTGTGTGTTGTTTTCCTCTTAGTTCCATAACTAAAACTGTGGGCAGCGACTATTATATGTCTCATATATGTTGCATTTGGAGTGAACGATCTTAATCGTCATGTCGTGTTTCGTTCAATACCTGTGACACAGCCACGCCATCCATTGCGATCCTGCATGAGATTTGGAAAATCTCTGAAAAGGCAATCGAGGTGGTTTATGTATTTAATTCTTAGTCGGAGGATGGAAAGTATGCTTGATACAGCATGAAACTCTTAAATGAATGTAAATATGATCTAACGAAACAGCGTAGTGGAATTGAACTATCAGAAGGATCAGAAGAGACCGCCTAAACATCTCAGGTAGATCTACGGACTGTCTGCCTGTGAATGTCCTTTTATCAGGACATGAAAATCAATCATTTCTAAGTGAATGGCTATGTCAAATCAGAATCTTCATTCACATTCCCCTTCTTGGTTTAAAGGCTTATAATTACTTAGATGATTAGAATTTTTAAACCCTTGACCTTTGTTTATGAATCAACCAAAATGTTAACACCAAGTTGTTTTCACGGTTACTTTCCTCTCAATTCTTAAATGCATAACTGTGCAAAGAGGCAATCATCCCGTGGTGATTCCTATCTAATGCGAAAAAATACTCTTCGATTTGGTCTGGATTCAATTCGGAATCTGGGGGGCAACCTACGGAATGAATTACAATTAGAAATTAAATATTCATCTTCTAAACCTTTGTATAAGAAAACTCCAAAAATAGGAGCTACAAAATATCATGTGACCCCTTTCCATTGCACAGAATGCCGCATGCATTTTGTTCTACTATAAACTGTTGTATTACATAAAATTCCTAAAAACAAGGGAGGGGGTCTCGTCTTGTTAATTAACCGGCTTGTAAAATTCATTCTTAAAACGTTCTGCTACACCCTATTATAATTAGTTAAATTGATATATATATATATATATATATATATATATATATATATATTGTATATTTTTTATTTAATT
>JANTCA010073943.1:0-15236 GCA_024741275.1 Chironex yamaguchii
TCTTGTAATTTATATATATTTAATAAGCATGGATGATTGAGCTCTTGACATATATATATATATATATATATATTGAATATATAGGTCTGTAGAGATGAATAAGTAGTTCGATCTGTCTCCAAATCGCACAACATATACAATGCTCTACGTTTTATCGTATCAAGCACTCTGCCATGATATTTTATGATATGTAGCTTTTTATTAGTCATAATGTAGGTTTTGGATCAAGCGGCCATTATCAAGGACTTGCAGTAGCTTTATGACTCATAGCATCAAATACAACTCAAAATGCTGAAGCATGCAGTATTTCCAAAACACTTACGAGCAGTTCCGTTTGATGAGTACATGCCTGCAGTTCGAGAGTGTTTTCCTCCCCAAAATTGGGCTCTTGATTGCATAGTATCTCACGTAGATCATGCAAAATTAGACATATTATTAAACTACGCACTGAAATAGAGACTAGTAATCCTTGTAGGAAAACCCTGACAAAGGTGTATCAGTTGGTCGTGTCTGAACTGTTTCATCTTCAAAAATGTTATTACAATCAGGGTTTACTATTACATGTATAGTTACCTGTTGAATAATTTTGTCAGGAAATCATTTCACGGACAGAGAAAAATTCTGTATCCGTGAATCAAAATTTAGCTTTAAAGTAAACCCGAGGCTATTGGTAAGTAAGACGACAACCGATCTGAACACGACTACGCCACACGGCTTTCCTTGTGCCAGTCGTCTTATTTTGTAATCTGTTAGCAAGACGAAGTTGCTAAGCGTGCTTGGACACTTATTTGACAAAAGATATCTGTGAAAGTATAAGTTGGTAACTTTACCTCTCTGTTGAAGAAGAGAACGTTCGCTCCTGGACGTTTCGACCTACTTTGCATTAATTTTGCGACCAAATGCAAAATTTTGGCGAACCATTTTTGTTAGGGATTATTTTTTGTCATCTACAGTTTACTTGGCCATTTGTTGTGAACAGCAGGTATTCCCTCACAGTGAGGGAAAAGGCACCATACGACTGAAATTGGTAGCATGTTGGGATGCTGTTTTAAGACTTTTTGAACGATTAGGTTTAGAGTAAATTTTGATGATTCGGTTTTTGTCACTGCTTAATACTCGTATCTGTTGTATTTGTAGCCAAGTAGTGCGGAAGACTTACAGCAGACTACTGCAGTTCATCTTTCTGATGAGGCACTTCATGTTAGCTCCGGTAGCCAAAGACATTTGGGTGAGCGCTCAACATCGGAGGAATCATCAACGGGTGCAAGCTCTGAACGACCCCCACTTCAGAAAGGTTGGAGTATTATAACATATTTTTGTTAGTGATTTTGCTCTGTTATTTTCTATTTTCAGGAAATTGTTTTAAAAGTTAGCATAATAACATGAGACATCATTTTCGATAGTATATGTTGGTACTTTGTCCATGTCCATATTATGTACTATGTATCTAATATTTAAGTCCGAGGGTTTTGGCCGGGGTTGTTTGTCTGTCTGTCTGTTCATTGGTAAGGTTACTCAAAAACATATTGATAGATTTTGACGAATTTTTCGGGAGGAGTCCTACTTCGGATAAGGAACAAAAGATTAAACTTTGGGGGTGATCCAGATCACAGTCCGGATCTAAGAATTTTTAAAATTATTCTTCAACATTGGGAGATAGGATAATTTTTCGCATTTGCGCATTTTACTTAAGATGTTTGGTTGGAATCGCAATATGTTTGGCGGAGGTCTGGGCTTTCAAACTGCTTTTCTAGTTTTCGTATCAAAACAGTTTAGGCACATACTACGAGGATAGTCAGGTAGTTTAACCCACTGGGGATTACCGGGCGAGGAAGTTGATTCAAAAGAACTTGAAGATCTAGATCTTTGAATTGAGATTAATATAGAAGGATTGAATTTTATCCATTTTCAACCGTCAAATTGTTTTCGTTGATAAGAAGAAATCACGGACAGATTATTTTAAGGACTCACTCACTCATTCCCTCACTCATACAGCCTCATCATGCCTGATACTCGCCGCCTTCTATGCTCTGGCCACCTCCACTTTCCATCTATTTCGGTCGTGTGCATCATTACACAGGCTTTGCAGGTCTTTCCCGGTCCACTGTATGAGGCCACGTACATTATTCTTGGTCTGCCACGCCTTCTTTTGACTTGCGTCTTCCCTTTGAAAAGATCCTTTGTCTAGAAGTTGTCCTTGTGGTCATGACTAAGGCCTGGTAGGTCGAAAATTCGCGGATAGATCGTTATCTTCTTCAAAAGGCTTCAAAAGTTACAAATTTTTTTTATTTTACTCGTAATCTGACTCAGTCTAAGGGACAGCTTGTCATTGAAAGAACGCCTAGCAGCTTATTGTCCCGGCAGTTCTTATCAATCAGTTAACATTAGAAAAATGTGCGTGATTCTATTGGCAGTAGAACGGACGGTCAGATGTTTTGCATGTCTTTTGAGAGGTGGTTTTTTTGTACGTACAGTTCTTCCATAATTTTATCCAGGATCTCCTAAACATACATTGATATAGTGTCAGTACAGAAAGTGAGCCCACCTTTATTACATCTTATCCACATATATTGCTCGATTATTATAGTGTATAAGTTGTCTTAGCGGCAGTTCTGTCCACTTATTAGCTCAGGGAGGTTTATTTAGTAGCGTGCTGTGCGTTGAGATGTACAGTTTGAGAAATGTGCCTATCAAACTCGTGCACTCGAGAATTTGTGTTTTTTTATAAACTATGTAATTTGAACTATGAAATTTTGATCGAGCGTGGGTTTGCCACAGACTATCGACGGTTTACCTAACTATGACGGTAAGCTGACAGACTTTTGTATGGATAATTAATTGTGGCCAAGAAACTCCGTGTTTTAATTTCGTCGCCAAAGGAAACCCGTTCTGATACTGTTTAGAGACGTCCAGTTCCATTTTGGCCCATGTTATATCTTGGTATAAGGATAAGGATGTCTTACAAAGAGATATGCAAAGTGTGCTCGCGGCCGGTAAATAGTGAACAACTGTAGACGGCAGACATTTGTCACGTTTCGTCGTCAGAATCGAAATGTAATGGATAGACCCTAACCAGCAAGAACTCGGACAATGCTGGTAAATAGTAATTTGCCAGACCCAATATAAGCAGCTACAAGCTAAATACATTTTTTAAAGCGGAACACTTTGGAGACTTTAATTTGAATGCTGTTTTAAAATTGCTTACGACCTAACTTGTGTTTTAGTTAATTTGAAGTATCCTTTCCCCTCATTTTTGATGTGTCTGTTTTTTTGCTTTCAGATTCCTCGTTCGACTACAAAGATTCTAGTGGTATTGATCTTCACGAGTTTATAGTCAAGACTTTACGTGAAAATCCCAGGTGAGGTTTGTGGGGGATAACTCTGTTGGTCCAGCAGCAGCACGAGTAAAATTTTTACCATGTTTTCTGTTTTCAGAAGTGTCAACATCACCACCACAATGATCGTTATTATCATAATCATGATCATCATCGCCACCATTGTCATCAATGTCGTTGTTTTCTTCTTCATCATCGTCGTCGTCGTCGTCATCATCATTATCATTTTTCTTATCGTCGTTGCCATCATCATCATCATTTTTCTTATCGTCGTTGCCATCATCATCATCATTTTTCTTATCGTCGTTGCCATCATCATCATCATTTTTCTTATCGTCGTTGCCATCATCATAATCATAATCATCATTTTTGGTATCGTCGTTGCCATCATCATAATTTCTGTTATCGTCCTTGCCAACTTCATTATCATAATCATCATTTTTGTTATCGTCGTTGCCATCACTATAATCATCAATCATCATCACTATCATCATCACAAACACCACCTTTCACAATTATCACTATCATCATCATCGTTATCATCTTGGTTATCCTGAACATTGTCATATCCTAGTCTCCTTGGTCATCTTCGAACTCAGGAGCACTACTGCCCACAATAAAGGTTCGCTACAAATCTGTGTCAAGAAAACGCTTGCCCCAGTCTCGCAACATTGTCACAGAGCCCTGTTCATTTATGATTGTCGCATACTCCAGGCTTGCCGCATTGTTTATCTTCTCTCATTTTCGATGTTGACCGCCTAATTTTTGATTGTCGCATCGTCGAGGCTTGCTGTATGATTTTATCGTCTGTCAGTTCCAATATAGAGCGGCTCAATTATGATTGTGGCATACTCTAGGTTTGCCGTATGATTTTATCTTCTCTCTTTCTCAATATAGAGCAGCTCATTTATGATTGCCGCCTACTCGAGGCTCGCCGTAAGATTTTATCTGCTCTTAGTCTCAATATAGAGCGGCTCCCGTATGATTGCCGCATAATCGATTCTTGCCGTATGTTTTTATCTGCTCTCAGTCTCAATATAGAGCGGCCCATTTGTGATAGTGGCATACTCCAGGCTTGCGGCATGATTTTATCTTCTCTCATTCTCCATATAGAGCGCCTCATATATGACTGTCCCATACTCGAGGTTTGCCGTATGATTTTATCATCTCTTAGTCTCAATATAGAGCAGCTCATTTATGATTGCCGCCTACTCGAGGCTCGCCGTAAGATTTTATCTGCTCTTAGTCTCAATATAGAGAGCCTTATTTATGATTCCCGCATAGTCGAGGTTTGCCGTATGATTTTATCTTTTCTCAGTGTCCATAAAGAACGGGTCATTTATTATTGTCACTTACTTGAGGTTTGCCGTATGATTTCACCTTCTCTCAATCTCAATATAGAGCGGCTCGTTTATGATTGCCACATAATCGAGGCTTGCCATATGATTTTGTCTTCTGTCAGTTCCAATATAGAGAGGCTAATTTATGACTGTCGCATACTCTAGATTTGCCGTATGATTTTATCTTCTCTCAGTTTCAGTATAGAGCGGCTCTTTTACGATTGCCACATAATCGAGGCTCGCCGTATGATTTGATCTTCTCTTAGTCACAATATAGAGCGGCTCCCGCTTGATTGTGGCATAATCGATTCTGAATATAGAGCGGCTTATTTATTATTACCGCATATCCGAAGTTTGCGTACGATTTTATCTTCTCTTTTTCTGAGTATAGAGCGACTCATTTATGATTGCCGCATAATCGATTCTTGCCGTATGTTTTTATCTGCTCTCAGTTCCAATATAGAGCGGCTAATTTATGATTGTCGCATACTTTGGATTTACCGTATGATTTCACCTCCTCTTAGTTTCAGTATAGAGTGGCTCATACATGATTGCCGCATACTCCAGGCTTGCCGTCTTGTTTTATCTCCTCTCATTCTCCATATGCAGCCACTAATTTATGATTGTTGCATATTCGAAGCTTGCCGTATGATTTTATCTTCTCTCAGTTTCGGTATAGAGCGGCTCCTATGTGTTTGCCTCATACTCCAGGCATGCCCTGTTGTTGTATTTACTCTCAGTCTCAATATAAAGCGGCTCGTTTATGATTGTCGCATACTCGGGACTTTTGCCCGGACCTTTGTCTTCTCTCAAGTGTCCATAAAGAGCAACTCATTTTTGATTGTCGCATACTTGACGTTTGCCGTACGATTTTGGCTTCTGTCAATCTCAGTATAGAGCGGCTCATTTCTGATTGTCGCATACTGCAGGCTTGCCGTATGATTTTGTCTCCACTCGGTGTCCATAAAAAGCGGCTCCTTTATGATCGTCGCACTCTCGAAATTTGCAGTATGTTTTTGTCTTCTCTCAGTTTCAATGTGGTGTGGCTCATTTATGATTGTCGCATACGCGAGGTTTGCGGTTCGATTTTGGCTTCTGTCAATCTCAGTATATAGCGGCTTATTTATGATTGTCACATACTCGAGGATTGCTGTATGATGTTATCTTCTCTCATCCTCGATATAGAATGGTTCATTCATGGGCTGGTTTTAGCATGTGCTTTTGATGAGTAGTGTTGACTCTGGATATGTTTATATTTTAGGGACCGAATGATGCTGTTGAAGTTAGAAAAAGATTTTAACCATTTGATTCGGGATCAAACGTAAGTCGCAATTGCAATTATGGAAGATTTTCGTATGCAGAATTTTTTTTGAGATTTCGCGCAATGTTGTGTATCCTTGGTAGTTAAATTTGATCTACGTTGGGCAATCCAGGTGCATTAGTGACCGCTTTGGTCTCATTTTTCAACTAGGAGTACTCGGAGAGCGCAACACACTGTCATGCAGTGCCGCCGAGAGGGGGCCCGTAAGAGATTGAAGCTGTTTTATTCCGTTATATTTTGTAATGATATCAAAGTGAAGACTTAAAGTTGTGTTGTAATTACCTACTATTTGCTTTGCTTAGCTTTAGCAAAAATTAAAAAATTAAAAAAGTTTAAAAGGGGACCGTTTCTATTAGCTGACCCGGGGCCTGACTTAGCTCTCGGCGGCCCTGCTGGCATGGAAATGGTATCATGTGCGATTTCTGAATATTGAAATTAGTTTTGCTAATAGGAATTATGGCAACTGAGTTGCCCCCACGAGGATTCCTTGACTAATTGTGGTTTCAGTAAGGTATCATTGCGGAAAATTTCATCGATGCGGATCATCACTATAGATAATGTGCTGGAGCCAACCAGAGCACAAACCTACTGTACAAATTTCAGAAAAATACTTTTTGACTTATTTTGCCAAGCAACGTACAAATAAACCTTTAACGAACAAATAAATAACCCAATAAACACCGAAAGCATAATCTTGTTGGCGAAGGCAACAAATTGTTCTTTATGACGACCAGTTCACGGTTTTGGAGATTGGTGTAGAAACTTATCGTCACGTGACTGGAAACGTTTGTGAAGAGTTCGAAAAATTAAAGAATTGGTATTCATGGGCAGTTTACAATGTCCATTGTTGGCAAGGTCGTCGATATTGACCACAGTGACCACTGAAACTACTTGGTCGTTGTTTAGTTTATTTACCTAACATTTGAGTCGTTAAATGAAGACACTAGTATATTTATTCAAACGGTTAAGCTTTTCTGACAGCAAAGGTATGCACTGTGTGCAAAGTTTTTCGCAAAAGCTATAGAACATAAGGTCGTCGACTTTTTAAGTGGCAGGTTTGACATCGACCATCGTCGTGTACTTTGAGATGTCCAATTTAGAGCAACTTTGAAATACGGCATAGAAGGTAAATACGCATTAACGATTGGCTCGCTTTTCCCTACCCTGGGATTTTTCTATTCCTGTGTCTTGATTTCTGGCTTTTGTCCAACTTGAAATTGGCCCTATTAGATCTTCGGCCAATAATGGTTTTGAGGTCTTTTATGGCTACCAATGTCGTCTCTGTTGGCCAGCCGACACCCAGTTGAGACAAGTAATTATTCGTCCATCGCCAGTAAATGACCACTAAGATATTTGGAGCTCCGTTTATTTTTTAAGTGACGCCTGTTTTGCCCTCTGTAGTATATTAAGAGGCTAACAGGGACCGAATTTATATTTCTGACATCGATCCTTGAACTCCGCGCTTTAGAGATGTCTATAAAATCTCTTCTCTGGTGACGGTTAATATCCATGACAGGCAGTTCTGGACAACTTGACTTACAGTGATGCGTGTAGGAGATTCGCGCTTGTTATTTCTGCTTAGGAGGTTATGTGATCACTCGGTTTGTTTGGTTGTTTGGTTGCTTAGTTTTCAAAGTATCTCAAAAAGTTCTGAGCGTATCGTTCTGAAATTTTTAGGTTTTGTTGGTAGCCTGATTGGCTCCAGCAGATTCTTTCCGGGGTTGATTCGGATCAAACCTGTATTCTGCATCAATTTTTCCGGTAATGAAACCGTCATAAAACTAGTAAGGAAGTCTTTGCGGGTATAATTCCATACAGAAATCCACAATGTGGTCTTGTGTTAAGAACAGAAATTAAAGTATGATTATTACCACCAGGGCGTTGAATTCTGGTCTCGCAACTGCAAATCTGACGCCTTAGCTAATTTGCAGTCGTCAGATTTACATTTGTCATAATCATACCTGAATGTTGTTTGTGGGGATAGCTCAGTTATCACATTTGTTAATGATATCTTCTTGCAAGGAAACCATCTTGGTAAAAACCCTTGTTGTTTAAAGATTTCGATTATCTTGGCAAAGATTTATGCTCTCTTAGTACTTCTAGTTGCTGTAATTGATTGTTTGAAAATAGTATTCATGATGGTATTATAGTTGACATTCCTGCTGTCTGGCCTGTTTTAATAAGACGAGTCGATTTGCTATAAAGTTATATCCAGATAGGTTTATCCAGTGCCGCCGAGAGGAGGGTAGACGGTGCAACTGCCCATTTCGACCTGGGCCATTTCGGGGTTCGTAAGAAATTGAAGCTGTTTTATTCTGTTATATTTTCTAATGATATCAAAGTGAAAACTTAAAGTTATGTTGTAATTACCTACTGTTTGCTTTCTTTAGCTTTAGCACAGTTGACTTAATTCCTCTTAGGCCCAATATCTTGTTTGAAAATTAAAAAAGTTTAAGGGGGGGGGGCGTTTCTTTTAGCTGCACTGGGGCCTGTTCTCGCTGTCGGCAGCCCTGGGTTTGTCACTGTTTAAATCGAATGAAGGAGTGACAAGTTTTACATTGATAGATCATGAAGTTCAAAACTTAACTAAATTTGTATCATTACGCACAAACTCAAATCGTTTTATCAGTTTTTCTACTTTACTGTATTTTACTTGAGGTTTAGGCCTGACACATGGTTTTATGTTTGTTTACATTATCAAATTTGTCAGACAAGCTTAGCTGTTGTTATTTTTTATGTTGCAAAGTTTCCTGTCGATCACCTATTTAAATCGCTATCTGACCTGTTTTACCCCGGAATGCGACCAGGATCATTTTTACAACGGACTAGTCAGACTATTTCCAGGGATTGGCGAGAACTTCCGGCGACAGGTATATTTGAACTGGGCCCCTCAAAGTTCACGAGTTCAGTGAATTTGACATTTGTATGCGAGTTTCCTGTTAGACTGACAGGCTTATAGGTACATTTGATTATACTGGTGGAAAATCGATTAGAAAGACCGTTTATTCATCGTCATCAGATTAGTTGTTCAGTTTTGAGTATTAGCAAGCCAAATGATGAGCTTTTGTACATTACAATAACGCTGATTACTTTTACGTTGATGTTGGTCATCGTAATGTCCGACAAACATGTTGTTAGTAGTAATCAAATACATTTGCATACTTGAAATATGAATGGAATTGTCAGTGTTAATACCGGCTGGTTTTACTTTGTCATATCAAATTTTTGTATCTCTTAATTCTTATTTTATCCTTGCAGGAAAATGTTTTTAAAGTATCCAGCGATGACGTCATATCATCGTATGCTAGTTCACCGCGTTGCAGCGTACTTTGGACTGGAGCACAACGTGGATTCAACTGGAAAATGTGTTATTGTGAATAAAACCACAAATACGAGAATGTAAGTTTTAATAATCTTAGATCAATTCATTTATTTACTTATTTAGCTACGCTTTACCTAAGAGGGAATCATAAATGGATTTTTAAGTCTAAATGCTATAAATCGAGCTGAGCCTCGGTTTCGAATGGTTTACTTGAATTTTAAAAATTTATTCTTGTTTTTTTTTCTTTTTTGGTACCCTACTGATCGGTGTTATTGAATGTCAATCTGATCCATTGAACTTTGAAACATAATGGCCGTTTAATTAGGGAACTTTTAGTCGGCAGCACTATTAGGGTTAAGGCGAGAAAATTCCATCTATAGGTGAGTTTGATCTAACAACTTCTGGCTCCTGAATCTGTTGATTAACCAAGTGTGGCCCTACAGTTTGATAGACTTTGTATTTCTTTTAAAGTAACCTGTGGCTGTGGATGTAAGAGTTATACGTTACTCACCTGTCCAGCAGTTCAAGTCCAAAACATCCAAAACAGGTGTTGTTCTGACTTAAAGAGCCAACGTCTTGCTTTTTCACCTTGGGAGATGTGGTAACTCTGAAAAGTAACTCTGAAAGCACGTTCGAATACGAAGGTCAAGTAGCAGTTAGTAATAGTTAGTTTAGTTACAATACTCAAAAGGCAGCTTTTTTCTAAGGTTTTTCTGATCGGTAACGCCTCCTTTTCCCCTTTCTATCTCGATGATATTAGACCTGAACACAGCTTTCAAATATACTGTAGTCAAGAATATACGGATGAAGACCTTTCATTTCCAAAGTCCATATTGACAAGACGTTCAAATACGACATCTTCTGAAGAAGGGACACTGTCACCCAGGGTAAGCGATCCGGATATTGGTATTCAATCACTATAACTTGACATCTGTTCTTCACATAAGAATCCTATGTATTTCAGTCTTGCACCAACGAATCCCTTGTTAGAGTGTACAAGTGTTCAGCTTTCAAATACGTAAGGGGGCATGGAAGTGCAATAGCACACTGCAGGTGGTAGTGGCCTAATGTGTTTCCTAGGTGAAAACTTGCGTTTCTCTGTTTGGGATTATCATATTTTGGGATTATCATACTTTTCACCTGAACGGATCAGCATATGGCCTTCAAGTCTGACAATCTTTGTAAATCACTATCGCTTTTTGGATAACCTTGGTATAGGTGTATTAAGCAAGCTGAGCATTACTTGATTCCTCAGCTCTATAAATATGCTCCAACCACCAACCATCCCACAAAAACTTCCACCCATTGTAGGCAATTGGCAGTTCTTGTAAGTTGATGTAGAGTTGCCCTGAACATAATATACTATGCATTTATATGTGTCCAATTGTAAAGCGGAAACACAATTACTATAACTGTAATTGTAATGTGTAAAACTATAAAGTTATGTATTGTTTCTTGCTGTTGTAATACACAAATGCATTTTAGTGTAGCCGTTAAGACGCGTGCAGACACCCCAGACCTCTTGCTCGTCTTCACGCCATACGTATTATGATACCACAGGGATTGTTTGACTTTGTTACTGAAACAAACAAAGCAATAGATAAAAATTTGAAGAAGCAGTCTGTTACATTTACGTCAAGATCGTCTGTTAAAAGATTTTAACAAACTTTTATCAGAGATGGAAATGAGTCGAGAAAACAAGAACGAGGTTACAGTTACCTGTTAAGGCTTAAGTCAATGCTCTTTGGCAGTTTGTTTTGTCTTACTATAGTTTCCTGTTTTTCAGCCTGGAAGTCCTGTTTCTACAAAAAGAACAATGGAGGACAAGAAGTCCAAATCAATTGAAGAGAGAACTGAAGAATATATAAAGGCAAGGAAGAGAATTTTTAACCAAGATGTAAGATTGATCTTTTGAATTGTATGTGTAGTGGTAGTGCCGTAGATGGTCGCCGTAGTATAGGAGGTAACTAGGTGGAAACATGTCGATTCCTTACTTGCTTGGTTGAGAATAGTAAGAATAGTGGCAGGCTGCTTCTCCATGCACGAAATTATCGGCAACCAGCATCATCTACACAGTGTTTCATTATAGACAACATTGATCTCTCACTGGAATTGAATGTACATAAATTTTACACACCTACTCTCGTGATTATGTGTGGTTTACTTTGGGTAATTTGGACGGACAAAGGCATCTCTGTATGGGAAATGGGCCAAAACCACAGTTTGGTAAGCGACTGACTTTTTTAAGTAAAAATGACTTCTCTTTTACGCAACAACTCGACTGAAACTTCTTCCATACAGAAGTAATCGGCCACACATAAGAACTGGATGGTCACATAAAAAGCATATCAATTAACGTAGGAAGTATCAGCCTCAATAGCATGGCACCGTGCACCGAAAGTAAAGAATACCTCCTCTAAAAGAACTGTAAAGAGGAAGAGCTAATGATCTTAATATCAAACTTTGACTGAACTTAAATAACCAATTAAAAAAAAAAGATCCGCGTAGAGAAAGAGAGCGTGCTGATGTTGTTTTGTACTCTGTAGCCACTGAAAATAGCGACAGATGATAGATTTTAGAAACAGGAGTATCTTTGACTGCCGATGATTAGTATTATTGACAGATAGATAGATAGATACTGGATGTAGTTTCATTCAGGATCAAGCTGCGTTTGTAAGTTGCACCGGTTATTTGTTTCAGATTGCATTTTTTTATTGGCGCAACCACTGCTACCAACGCTAACTTTTAAACAGGTCGCAAAAATCCTTTTGTGCCTTTTGTGCCTTATATGTTTTGCTGTTGAAAGTTTCAGTGCATAAGATGTTAGTTAGTGGACGAAAAATTGGTGCCAGTCTTCTATCCTCGCCGTTTTTTAACTTTGGGCTGAAGGAGTTACCGATAGGATTCTCCGGGTGGTTCGTTTATTTTCGTGGATAGGATTCTCCGGGTGGTTCGTTTATTTTCGTGGATAGGATTCTCCGGGTGGTTCGTTTATTTTCGTATTTTTCTTGATGCGCTACTGAAATATAATTTGCATTATATTTGCATAAACACAGGAATCTTATAATACCTTAGTAATAATAAGTGTAAATAGCTAAAATTGGTATGAGTTTGATTTATATTGACAAATGGTGGCCGAGATGATGTGTTAAAATTGTCAAGTAATAGTGTTTGAAAGTTAATTTGAAAAAGGAAGGTTGTGATCACGGATAAGTTGGAAGGAAATTAATATTAAAGCGGTGGCTCTTATGGTAGAATAGTCTAAAAACACTATAATTTGCCAGTTTAAACACTAGTTTAATAAGGCAGTTAATTCTGTCGAGCATTTCCTTACAATTGCGCCTAACTTCTGAGCAGAAGTTACGTGATATCGTTAGTTAACTTATGACCCTGTAGCATTGGCAGCAGGCAGTACAGGAGGAGACACTAGTTTATTTGCAGTCGTATTGAGCATAGAACAAAACAGTTTCTTGCATCCCTGTGAGTAGTTCCAGTCTTGGATCCAAGTTCATGACGTTTTATTAAGCGATCCTATTTGAAAACAGATCAATGTGAAGATGAGTTATAGCGTCAATATTTGACTTGTATAGAAGGCATAATTGTTCACAAAAATGTAGTGATGTGGGGCTAGGATGTAGCTAATATCTTAAAAAAATTGTAACTGTATCGCCACTTTGAAGAAGAGAACGATTCAACGTTGAGATTTTGACGTACAAGGTCTTAGTTATAGGACAGGATGAGGAATAGACCTTGTTGTTCAGTCACAGTCATTTGGGAAAGTTCACTAAATTGCAGTGTCTTTGGGGCTAGTATATGACTATAGAGTAAAAAATGTAATTTTACCACCCTTTGGAAGAAGATAGCTATCCATCCGCGAATTTTCGACTGACAAGCCCTTATTTCTATCGCATGACCAAGGCCTTGTAGGTTGAAAATTGAGGATGGATGGTTATCTTCTTCGAAAGGGTGGTAAAGTTGCAATTTTTTTCCTTTATAGCAAGTTTTTTTCCATCCGTTGCAACATGAGACGTAATTCATCTAGTACTGCTAAAAGTAGTCCCATTCCCATTTCAAACACTTTAAATTATCGGATGAGGTGTATTTGCATTTTCCAACAAGTATTATTTCTGTGTTACTAAAAATATGAAATGCTTGACAAATTAAAAATGACTAGCAGCCACATTACCTTACCTCGCATATTTTCCATGATTCTATGACATCGTTTGTTGATTTAGACGTAATTGAGTAGAAGGTCTCTATCTCCTTTTTCAACACGGAGCTTGGCTACTTTGTTGGGCTTAGTTTCGACGCCGTTGAAGCTTTTTCTGTAGTTGGCAAACGCTTTATCATTGCTCGCACTCATCCTTTGCCTACCATTACCTATGGCCTATTTACTTTTGCAAAATTTAAGAGTTTAAAAGCAAGCAGGATTTGAGAGTCCTTCAGTGACCTTGACTTAAGATAAAGTTTCTGTTGTATCAGAGTTTATTCTTATGGAAAATGAGACTTCATCTCCATCTACGAATGAAAAATGAATTTTGTGTGTTATATAATATATTAAGAGGGTATATTTCATATAAATGGTAACGAATCTACGGATGTTTGTTCTCCTGAAACATGATTTTATGCGCACAAATCATTCGAATGAAGTGATCAAGTAGTTATCATTCCTAATGATCGCACAGCCGTGGCCATCATTCCACTTACCATTCTTGGTAGATCTTTCACATTTGTCTTTGTCTATCTATGGCATGGGTGTAGCGTACAGAGGATAAGTTTGGGTCTTCATGGGAAAGGCCGGGGCCACAGTCTTCGTTTTTCGATTATCTTTTCATGTTTTCTTCATTTTGTAAACTTGCAGTCGACAACATCATCACAATCCTCAGGAGATGGACAAGAACAACTCCTGATAGCTCCATTGTCTCCAAACTTACCAGTGGTAACACCTTCTACAACAGCGTCCAGTCAGCCCATGGAGACTGCTCCTGTCAGGTAGGGTTTGATTTATGTCACTTTATGGTAACTTTAATGTGGTTCTTATGTTCTGATCTTATTTTGGAGTAGGTAGAGCGCGGCAAAGATGCGAACTGCATCTCTTAAGGCCGGTTTCCACTTGCGTGAATTCGTCAGCGATTGGAATTTCTTCTGTTCTTTCTGGGTATGGGCAAATTCGCTGGCGAAATATGGAAGTTGAAAAGAGTTCAACTTTCCAGCGAATTCGCCAAGAAGAGAGGCAGTGACAGAGAAATTGAAATGGTCTTTCGTTTCAGTTGACAGGCTTGGCGAACTCGCTGCAAAATTAGCTTTGCAGCTTTGAAACAAGGAAGCTTCAAATGGATGTAATTGTAATTAATATGTCAGCTGCAAAGTGTTCTCTGCTAGTAAATGTAACTACTAGGGTGATAATTCCAGGCGAAATGGTTTTACACTCTCCAAGCTTATTTTTAACGTAAAGTACTTGACATTTTCAGAGGCCCTATAGGGGACTTCTAATCTTTTCGCCTTTTAATTCTTTCTTAGTGTTTTTGTACCATCTTGCCTTTTTGCGTTGACTTACTGTGCATCGATGCTACATGCTATTTATGTCTAAATCATCTATTTATACATGCTAAAATGTCAAAAGTGAACAACGAAACATTTCATAGAAAATTTAAAATGTTAAAGCCTTTGTCTTTCTTGAAAATTTGCGCTAAAATCATACTTAAAAGTCTGACACTCCTCAGGGTATGAAACGTCAGAAAGGAAAGTATATGTATATGGCAACCTATTTATACGAGTCATTTTACTGCCAAAACATGCGATTTAAGATGACTGCCAAAACATGCGATTCTGCCGTAGGCCAACATTTACTAGAAAATTCAGAATGCGCCAAAATGTATAAAGACGAGAATTTTCGGATAATTGGCACAGCTAGATCG
>JANTCA010073965.1:0-15233 GCA_024741275.1 Chironex yamaguchii
TCCAATGTGCCAAATTTCTGATGTGCGATGTGCTGTGTGTAGATGTGCAGATGTGCGAAATGCGATGTGCAAAATGCAATGTGCAAAATGCGCGTTTGTGCCAGAATGCCCAATTTCGTACTACTATCCACTCCCTACAACACAGCAGTCACATCAACAGCAATTCTTATAGTCTTGCAAAAAAATATGGCTTTCAGCACTACAAAAAGAAAACACAACATACACAACACAGCTATGGCGCCAATCCTTAGGACAGCTCGATCCCTGTCACCACGGACGTCCACAGTGAGGAAGAATAAAATTGCTGTACTCTGTGACTCATCATACAGTGGAAATTGTAGGGCTCTCAACAGGTTTACTCTCCCTGATGGTTATCCCATCCCTTATCTCCAGGACCTTACAACTAACCATTTTCTCCAAAATTGAGGTAGTGCAAGCCTACCACCAAATTCTAGTAGAGCTTCGCAATGTCCCAAAGACTGCCATCATCACCCCTTTTGGTCTCTTTGGATTTCTCCGCATGCTTTTTGGTCTATGCAATGCTGCACAGACATTTCAGCGCTTTATCAATCATGTTCTGCATGATCTTGACTTTGTCTATGCTTGTATTGAAGAGTTTCATGCTGCCACTTCCTCCACATCTGAACATCACCATCTGACATGATTATGGCATTGTGATCAACCCTGCCAAGTGTCAGTTTGGTTCTCCATCCATGGATTTTCTTGGCCATTGCATCCATCCACATGGCATCACTCCCCTCCCTAAAAAAGGCCAGGTTATCCTTGATTTTCTTCCTCCCACATCAATCTGCAAGCTGCAAGCAAATTTCTTGGTATTGTTAATGTTTATCGTCGCTTCATCCCATTTTGTGCAACTTTGCTTCAACCTGTTACAGACCTTTACCTCCTGTCTCCAAAGCATTCCTCCCTTGGTTTCCACCACCTATAGGCTGCACTTGCTGCATCCTGTTCCTGATGCAGCACTTTCCTTGATAGTCGATGCTTCAAATGTAACTGTTGGTGCTTGTCTTCAGCAATACATGGATGGTGCATTTTCTCTCCCGTCATTTGCAGCCTCGAGAGACCCCATGTACAACTTTTGGTCGTGAATTATTGGGAATCTATTTCACCGTTTGTCAGTTTGGTCACTTTTTGAAAGAATGTTTTGTTTTAACAGGCCGCAAGCCACTTACCTATGCCCTTGTCTTCCTCATTCGATCTTATTCTCGTCTGTTCACGTCACGATCGGTATTCAAATTGACATTTGGACAATGACATTCGACAAGTTCAAGGGACTGATAATGTGGTTGCCGATGCTCTTCCACGCATTAAATGCACACCCTCACAATTTCTCCCAAACTTCCTATTGATTTCAACAGATGGCCTCCATCCTCCTCCTCCTCCAGCCTCCTCTCTGATCACCACCCTCCAGGACACTTCCAGTATGCCTACCCTGAAGTTGGCAGATCCCTATCCAACAGCTCTGGTGGAATCAAGTGTGATATGTCTAGTGGTACTCCAAGACCTCTGGTCCCTTTTGCCCTTCGCAATGCAATTTTTGATTCCTTGCATTCCTTATCTCACCCAGGAGTATGAGCTGTGCAGAAATCAATTGCATTCCGTTATGTATGGCCTGAAATAGACAAGGATGTTAATGGTTGGGCCAGATCCTGTGTCTTTAGGCAAAGAGTAAAATTCAACGCCGTACACGAGCACCCCTTGGAACGTCTGCCCTCCCAGATGCCAGATTTCATCATCTTTACATTGATATCGTTGGTCCTCTTCCTCCGACATGTGGCTATTCCTCTCTATTCACTTGTATCGACCGTTCCATCAGTTGGCCTATAGTAGTATCTATGGGCCAATTTGAATCTTATTTGTTCACTTCACTCACTCGTTTGCTTGGTACAACTCGGATTCAAACCACTGCCTACCATCCACAAGCCAATCGCCAGTGGAAATCTGCCTTAAAAGCTCAACCTCTTCCCCACCAATGCACTGAATCCCTACCTTATATTCTTCTTGGCATCTGTGCCACTTTCAAAGCTGATTTGGAATTCTCTTTTCTGAACTCGTTTTAGGCACTATTCTTTGTTTTTACTGGACAATTCGTTATTACCCCTTTAACATTACCACGACCAATTACCCTCACTGGATTATGTTGAACGTATACATGACGCAATGAAAAAGCTGCCTGCTACACCCCACGCCATCAACCGTAATCTCCTCAAATTCTACAAATTTTACTCACTGCTACACACGTTTTTCTACGAAAGGATGCTGTTCGGAAACCACTTGATCCTCCATACCCTTTGCTCTCTAGGGTGAAGCAACTTTAGTGTTACTATTCAAATTAACGCAAGTATATCTACTTGTAACATAATGCCTTCGACGTTACAAGCTTACTGGTCAAATAAATGAGAGTTTCCCCACTGTTTGTTTCAAAAAGTCGTGTTTTTCTGACTTGGATTTCTCCTGTGTCGTGTTTCTCCAATAAAGGATTGGCGAGTTTAATTTAATCATACCTAACTCCCTAAAATACTCACTGGGTCCAAGGACCGTGTAAATTGGAAGCTCATGCTTTGTTTCCGTATTGCTCCTTTAAGTCACTGCTACGTCCATTTTACTGAATAAAACTGTCATATTTCGGATTTTATCTGAAAGCAGCACTGTTCAAAGTCCTCCGTGAGGTTGATAATAACCAGACTGTAGATCTGGACCTTCTGTGTTAAGCATCATCTCAATTTGCCTATCTTCACGTATTATTGAGCATGATACCAAGCGTATTAACCCGCGTTGCTGAAATGAATTGACATCCAACGTGAACGTTCCTGCACTTGTATCCAGTAGCGCTTGACACTTTGACACTTTACTTTGACAATGACAAGAGGGTAGGGCACATTTCAGAAGTAATCAAGGTTTGCTCATTGTTCACAGTACGCAGAAGTTTTGTCACAGTTCCACCAATGATGGCTGCTTTCAAGCAAGCGTCCTTTCTTGTTTGTGCATTGGGTCACACTGTGACTGTTGCCAGTACAGTTGAAACACACCTTCTTTTGTAACAAATCCATAAATAGAGGGCTACTATGGATGTAACAAATTGACAGTCTGGAGACCTGTGGATTTTGCTGTTGCAGAACATGCATTTTCGTGTGGTAGGCCTGTCTGATCTACGGATTCCATCTTCATCATGTTCTCTTCTGTCAGTAATTCCTTCTTGTCCACGTACGTAGTACTTCCACAAACGTTGGCGAAAACCAAATGTCCAAATGGTTATTATCCCTCATGAGATCTGAACGGACTCCAGGCAATCAGTCGGGAAAAAGTCCTGCGTACCCATTTATTTACTTGGTCGTTCTCAGTTTTTCCATTGATTGGTTAGGTGTCACCAGTTTTTAAAAGAAAGTTCGTAAAGGGACTCCCGTCAATAAGCTGCCTGACATTTATGTTCGGCAACTCCTTTAAGTAGGAAAAGTCCACAGACAATTGAAATTTTGGATGTAGTTATCTCTGCACAGACCGGGTTCACAAATCATGACCAATAGACTGGTGTACCATTGCATTTTGTGAAACTCAGCTTTGGAAACTTAGCTTTCACTTTCTCTTGCTTAAGGTCATACTGTTTTTTGCAGTTTTGATGTCTCTTTTTCTTTCATACTTAGCATTTAAAATTTGGTATCAAGGCCACTCTCTTGCAATGATGCAACATGATGTCCAAATGCTCTTGACTGTACGTATCCCTGGTGTACTTTTTTCCATTGAAATCTAAGTCTTATTTCCAATTTACAAGTCCTCACTATCCTGTTGTTTAATGTGGTGACTGGAGATTCCTTTTTATTTAACACCGCAGTGAAATAACAAAATTCTTTCATAAATATCCAACCAGGTATGATCCGCCTTGCGTAATTACATCCTGTCAGGGATGCCATGTATTGTGGTTTTTCATCACATAAAAACATAACTCACTAACTCATGATAAACAACAACAACAACCGAGAATTATCACTGTGCTTGAAAATCTTGTGTCATTTCCATGAATCTCTCGTCTGACGTTAGAAGTTACATCTCTTTATTTATATTATATGTTACAAACTAAATCCTACTGACTACTGCTCAATCATAAGACGTGGATTTCTTATAGTTCATTTTATAATTACAATTACCTAAATATTACAAGTCACAAGGTATTGCTTGGGTACATTGTTGCATCTTCATGATTAATGTGATTTTAAAGTTTTTAAGAAAAGTTGCTGACTACACCTCATTAACTTAAATCTTTCTAGTCTTGTCCTCTGTTTCCGAATGCCAACTAAGTATCCCTTGCAAATTTTTCAGAGATGTTTTAACCATAAATGTAAGAGGACTGCGTTTAGGCTCTGTTACGCTTATGGTTTCAATATACATTTTCCTACATAGTAACTAACAGCTTTTTTGTCAGAATACCACAACAATACCAACATCAGGAAGCATTCCCTAGATGTTTCTATGACTGTTGGTACAGGCTGCTTGATGTTGTTCATACTTTCTGGGGCTATCTGCATCAGAGTGAAAAATAAAGCTTTACAAATTCTTTTGAGAATTAAGCCAATTGTCACCTGAACAAGCATCTGTATGGAAGTAAATTGTCGTTGGCAAAATTGGCAACTTGTCTTGAGCATAACTCTGTGAACAATTAAAACAAGTGGCCTGTCAAAGCTGAGCACCTCCATAAGATGCACAACATTCCTGTTTCTGTTGTCTAATTAATTCTTGCTGTTATCATTAATTAAACTTATCTACAAATACATGTAAAATATTAAGGGTGCCATTTTTTAAATGTATTGAGTGGACTGCCAATTGATTTACTTAGTGCTGACAAATCATGAGTGGACAGACTGATACACAGACATAAATAGACCACTAGACTGACAAAGCCTATTGTTTTCTGGTTGTCTTCTTGAATCAGTTGAACCACTAATGTAATTACAATGCATTGTGGCATATGGACGTCAAAAAATGTTCCGCGAAATTCAGACATTGTAAAATTGTTGTTTATACTTTCGAGCATGCGACATTCCATCCCATATCACTTTTAATTAAAAACAAATGTCCAAAATTTGGCAAATACGTGGTAATCAACTCGTGTAGTGTACTGAATATGTCAAACTTTGAATTAAAGATGGAACGAAAGTCAAGAAGCCCCTGAAGGCAAGGTTGTGCATCAGGATCTTCCATATTTCTTTACCAAAACAATTCGATTCCCTACTTTACGTCATCATGCACCTTATACTTCAGGACTGAAAAAACACCACGTACTTCCAGCGGCGTACCCAGAGCTGCAGCAGTGGATGGGGGCTCTGGGGTCCCATTTTTGAACCACGCCCTTAAAACACTTGCAAATGCTGGAAACGCCCTTTTTCAAAATGTTTCCCCAATATTTGATTCATGTTAGCTACGGTAAATAGCAAAGTATTTTACAATTATCATTGACACTCTCATATATTGTATCAATTCAAGCAAAAGAAATTTGATTAGAAACGCCATTATTCTAGTATCATTAAAGCACTTGCATCTTTTTGAAGCAGATTTGTACTTATCTTGTATAATCCTGCAGTAGAAAAAGAAAGGAACAACATTTCTACATTTATCAGTAAATAGTGCATATGGAATATCTTATAAACGTACTTTTCTTGGTTTGATTGCAAATTGGTCTACCAAAACTAGTAGCTCAATGATGGAGGAGACATCTCTTTCACTGCTGATGACAATGAGATCTTCCAGTCGTTCTTCACTCATTGTTGCTCGCAGATAGCTATTTTCAATTTTTACTTTTCTGTGGCATTTTTCACAAGATGCTGTTGTCACAGTAAGAGTTGCAGTGATCCGGATGATTTTATGGAGGTTTGGGTAGAGGCTCTCCAGATCATTTTCTTGAAACTTTTTCAATAGTCAGGGCAAATAAGGATAGCTAAGCTCCTTTTCTTTTTTCTCTTCCATTTCAGAAATCATGTTCTGCAGAAAACTTAAATTCTTAAAGAGACGATATCCCGTAGAGACTGCTTGTTCTTTGATTCCATATCGCTTTGCCAGACATAGTAAATTTTCGGACCCATTGCTAGAACCCCATTTGTTTGCATGAAGGGCAGACAACTGGGCCATAACTTTGCATGCATCAGACGAAAACCGCATCGGATCAAGCAATGCAAAGAAAAACCTTTGACGAAATTTCGAAGAAACAGATTCGCTTCACATTTTGTGTTTGACGAGGGAATTCAATGACTTGAACTGGCCTCCAACAACACCTGGCCGTCTCCAAGATGGCTGGGTAAGGTATGGCGAGGCTTGCTTCCTTCTGTACTAAAATCATCTTGAACACCGCACTTGCGTGCAATTGCTTTAGCATCCTGGACAAATTTGACAAATGTGGTATTGTTCTGGAATGATTGGAGCTGCTTGATTAAAGCTTGAATTGCATCTACTGCTGTTACCATATCCATCTCTTCCTTTTGCAAGTACTCAGAAGCTGATCTCGTCATCTGAAAGCAATTTTGCAAGATGTGGATTTTCAACAAGAACTCAAAGGAACAAGTCCTTAACAGCAGTCAAGCACAGGTGCTATCATTGTTTTCAAGCTCTTTCAATGTATCTGCTAGGCCTGGTAGGGCATTCAGAGTGACCGACAGATTGTCAGCTCTGGCGGTCTATCACGTATCTGACAAAGATCTCAGGGCAGTCCTTCCTTGCTTGATGCCAAAAGCGTCATGTTTTGCTTCATAAACATCATTGCATTGCGGTGATCCTTCCATGACTCGATAGATTAAACCTATTGTTTCAAAAACGTCTCTAATGAGAGGCAAGGTCTCCATGCATTTTTCAAGCACCAAATTTAGCCGGTGTGCAAAGCAGTGAAAATAAATTGAGGACGTTGCTCCTGCGTTTACCGGCTCCTGCTGCATTCCCTGGTCTTTCCCGAAAAACTTTACAAGGTTTACGTAACCAGTCAACAAGCTATGGAAACATGTAATGGACTGAATTGTCATGTTTTTCCTTTTACACAGTTCTCTCATTACATCATCACAGATGTCATTGCATCAAGATGATTGTGTCAGCAAAGGGAAATTACAGGACGACAAGCCTGGATTGATAAACACATATGGTAATATAAAAAGCAATCACAATTCTAAAAACATTGCAAACTGATGCTTTTAATGTTATGGGAGTGCGTATATGACATACTTAATATGGGACTACTATATGTTTAGTTGGAATCGCAATATGGTCTGTGCTCTCTGATTGCTTTTGTAGTTGTTACTCTTACGCCAAAATGCCAATTTCCAGCCCTGGTTTTCCCATCCAATCTCAGGCGACAGTCTTTACTTGAAAGTAGATGTACGTCACTTGATTAAACTAGCCAGAAACCTTTTGGCCGAGAAACATTCTTTTTGACTGAGCTGGCAGACAAATGTTTTTGAATTATACTGCCACTCTTCTGATTTACAAGGACAGGAAGGCCTTCGAGCTGGAAACAAATTATCAACGAATCATATTCAGTGGTGGAGAAACAAAATAATGTCAAGTTTGCTTCTCAGAATCTGACTGCATCTACTGCAACTGCTAATGACTGGCTTGAGAAACAATAAAGGATACAACATTTTGGAATAGTGAGGGTGCAACCAAACATATAAAGGCCATGGTCATAATTTTTGACTTCATAGAAGACTTCATGATGTAAGGGGTTACAAAGCACTGATTAAGGAGGCAAACAATGAATGACTGTTAGTGAATATTTGTTCATGAAAATATAAAATATCTGTATGGCCTTAAAGTTCAGAAAATTGGGTACCAAAAGCTATATGAGAGTCAAAAAGACAGGTGAATTTTGACTGTCATTACAATGAAGGCTGTGATTGACATGCTTATGATCTAGTGCTAAATGGACCACTAAATTATCTTTTAACTTACAAGTTCTCTCAGGGTCGCCTTGAGATGATCTTTGGTGCCATAAGAGCTAGAGAAGATGCAAGCAATAATCCGTCAGTTAACAAGTTCATACAGGAATGGTCTTAGTACTTTGGATTTCAATATCTAAGTACAGCAAAGTAATGGTAATACACTGCACATGATCAAGAAACTTGTAACTTTCTTTGTACCTCTGCAACAAACAAATGTAGAAGTTGTTTTGTTACACTTCTAATTCACCAACTAGTCAACATTAAATTGCGATTCGGATCATGTGATTACTAATCAAATTACTTACATATCAAGAAAATGGGTCACAATTCAGTAAATGTTCATGTTCATGCAATTACACCAGTTGTGGATGCTGGAAAAATATGTATGCCACAGAAATTGAAGAAAAATTTTGTGTAATTGCTTGATTTAATTGTTTTTACATTCCTTCATTAGTCGGACTAGCCTATCATCAATTGCTATTAACGTACTTTGACACTAGAAAGTCTGAAAGTGTAATGGAACAGGATGATACAGTTTAACTAATGGGAACATTACAGTTAACACCAGTTGCAGCAAGAGAAGCAGAACAACATGGAGGTACATGTGACTGACACAGCGGATGCCCGTCGGAAATCTGCCTTACTCCTTTTGTTAAGAGAACCCTCTTGGAAGTTCTCGTGTGTTCCTGTGTATCCTAAGTCATGCAATTTTAAAGAAATTGTGTCACCTTAAGGGAGACGTTTTGTACGGTCATGTGATAAGTCACTATGTAAATAAGCCTTACTCAATGGGTTTTAACCGAATAATATAGAAAAATAACACCTCAACAAAAATTGACGTGATCATATTAGTGAGCAGAATTTGTGTTGCAATATATGAATTAGGAACATCACATTTATTCTACTGTAGGATTTTTCCCGGAGGGTAAAGATACTTAAGGAATCGACAAAAAATTTTACTTCTATTCCTAGGTCCTGTATCGTGTACATCCTTCAACATAGATGTAATAATTTTTATAACATCTCCAAGCTCCCCCTCAAAATTGTTTTGCCTTTGTGTAATCTCAAGAAATATTCTCACTTCGAACTGTATTAGGAAATTGATTTTTACCGCATTATTAGTCTTACAAAATAACTTGTCGTTTCACCCAGTCTTAGCCCATATTGCACAACATGGATCTCAGAAACCCGGCTATCTCTTTTGTCGATTCTTAAAATTTGTTTAGTTGTTCAACATCTCCTATTCCTATTTTTTTAAAGTGCTTGAAAATTGAATAGGGTCTAAGAGCCAACATTTGGGAGAATATAAAAAAGGTCTGATCTCTAAACATACTTGTAAATATTGAGCGTCTTACACAGAACCGTAGCCATGAATTTTCTTTTAGGGGGGCCAGGGGTGGAAATATACCACAAGCAAAGCTCTTAGCGTATTCACGAAGCAAATGCCAACGGAGCTGAGGGGCTGGGGTGCTCTGATCCCCCAGTGGGTGTCTTAGGGGGCGTGGCCCCCTACGAAAAATTTTCAGGTTCTTAGCCCCTCCACAATCGTTCACAAAAATTGTGAGACTAGATTAATTTTTTGCCCCTTCACCCTACAAAGCAATGTTGTTGTGCAAATTGAAAAGGAAGATGTAGGTAAATGATGATTTCAGAACAACATTGCTTTGTACTGGAGAGGGGCATGAAAATTATTGTCCTTTTATTGAAATATACAAGAGTTTTCTTAACAATCAGCGAAAAAGTGTGTCATTGGAAGGGAGTCTCAATATATTTTGTGAACGATTGTAGATGCGCTAAAAACACTACAATTTCTACTTGTTTTTGAGCTATACAACATGATCATTAACGTACAAAGCGAACAGAAAAGGCAATATAAACTGTTATACAAGACAAAATACACAAACTAATAGATATATACTACTATGTCCAAGGTTTATTGTCTTGTTTCATTTAGTATCGGAGAGGCGTCCACCATGGCTGGAGGCGACAAGGAAGAAAATGTTTCAAAATCTGTCTCTCTGGAACGGCTATAAATGCTATCCTGAACATATATTTAGAGGGGCATAAAGAAACAACAACTCGACCAAAAAATTCATGATAAAGTGGTAAACCTTTTTTTATTACTTGATTAATGTTATAAAGATTTTCAGGCAGTGAAGTGATGTGAAACACTTTGGAATTCAAATTTGATAACAAAAAGTAAAAGATTTCATGGAAACAAAATGTCTTATGAAAAGTTTATGCAAAAAAGTTAGGCTATGTGTTACCTCACTCTGAAAAGAGAAGCACAATTGCAGTTTTGAGTTATATTTCTCGGCATAGAGGAGTGATGGTAAACAAATCGTAAGTCACACAAAGCAATAAAAGCACAGGTTTTTAAAATCAGTATATCATCGTATCTAAGAGAACAAATAAAAAAATATAAAAAAGATTAATCAATGAAACCTGAAATCAGACAAATCAAACCAAATGCCGCTGTATTGTTTACTGTTTTATTAAATCATTCACTAGCTTACAACTGAATTCATGTGAACTACTCTGGTTTACATTGCTACTTTTATATCTACAGGGTTCGGTTAAAAAGAGAAAATTACATCACTTTTTATTTTAAATTTTGTCAAACTCAGCACATAGAGGCTGCATAGTGCACATTAAGCACCTAACCCACGCAACCGCAGACAATACAACCCAAGCATTACTTGCGTGGGCAGCTAACTGACACATTATCCTAACAACGCATTCCCGATTTTTTCTGTAAAACTACATGACATCATCAGTCTCTATATATCTTCACTACATCTTCAACAGTGCTAGCTGGCTACATTGTTCACAAATGAAGTCATTTCTTGATTTCTGTTGCAACTTGGCACAAGGCCAGTGGTAACATAGCATGCATTCATTACATTCAATGCTGTTTTCTTCTGATTTCTCGATTTCTTCTGGCTCCAGACATGGTTTGTTGCAAGTTAAGCCATATGAAATAGCCAGTTTTGTAGTAGCACAGGTGCAACATATGCTTTGAAAAAAATCACTGCATTTTTCTCCAGGTCTGCCTAGTGTTTTGCATCAAAGTCAACTTTCTAACCCAAAATTTCAACCTTTTTTTGTCCACAAAATAAAGTATGCAGTTTTAGAATTGGTTACTTCCATCTGTGTTGTGAGTTGACTGTAATATTTATGCTCTTTTCAAACACGTCTGGCCATTGTCGTCGACCAAAAATTAGTTTCCTGGTACCATTTAGTGACAGTTTTGTCGCTTGTGCCGTATTTTATATAGGCGCTTGTATTGCACAGGAGAAGGGCTTCCTTTGCAGCAGGTGGAAATAAATATGTTATCTGGAGTTGCACGAATAAACAGAAAAGACTTATTTGTCACCAAACCAGACTGAAGAATTTTGGCAATTTTATGCTTTGTGGCAAACGCATCTATGAAAGCTTTTCGTGCATGATCTTCATGGTCCCTGCCCCATTTAATGACTTTTTTTTTAGCCTATGTCAAAATCCTTGAACATCTTGGCGAGCAAAGGGTTTTTTCCCCCTAGAGCGCACAATTGAATTAATTTTAGTGAATGTTTCACAAATTTTTGTTGCTGTTATGCAAGCTACTCTCTGTTGGCGCCAAACAGAAGAACCTGATTGGGCTCTGGTACACTTACAAATTCTAAGTCTTTTAATTGGTTTTCATCGAAAGAAAGTTTTTCAGTTAGAATTTGCATCAAAATTTGTTCATCAGCATCTGGATTTTTGGCAAAGATGGAGGGCAAGCATAATTCCTGTGTTGTTCAGATTGTAAATTATGTGTATATACTATAGTACATCCTGTGAAAGGGTACGTTCTTGAGATTACAGGAGTTAGACAACACCACTGTCTCTTTGATTTGTCAGCGCGACTCAGCACCTGCCACAAAAATGGTAAAGAAGGCATTCGTCTTTTACAGCAACCTTTTCTGAAACAGATTTACCACTATGTCTAGTTATGAAGAAATTATTGGCCTCCTTCAGGGCCTTAGTACACTTCTGGGGCAGTTTGTGCGATGTGTGACAATTTTCTATTGCTACTTAAGATAAAGAACAAGAATATATTTCATTTGTTTTCAGCCCAGCATTCCTAATAAATTTCACATCTTGTTTGCTGAGCTTTTGATACATGGTTTTTCACCACAACCAAAAGGTTTCCAAGTAACAAAAGTATGAAAACTTTCAGTTAACAATAACAACTATTTGACCTTATAGTAAACTTCATAACAATAAAGAACTGCTGCCGTGTGCCTAATATATCAGAAGGAGGCACGTACTTGATTTTGTTGAAGGTAATAGTCTTTTAACACCAATGCTTGGTGGAGGATTTAGGACATCAAACAAGGTTGGCTTTGCCTTGCACGAAAATCCAGAATGTGCATTCTTAAATTTTGGTAGAAACTCTGTTTTAAAGTGTGTTGAGCAAATATATTTATTTTTGCTTATGTATTCTGCTGATTTGTCAAGTAAGTCCAAACGTCACGAATTTTGCAGCCATTCTCTTGATCTATAACAGTAAATTTTGTGAGCTGAAATATTACGTTTCAGTCCCGAAAATTATGTTTGAAATTTACTCCATGGCAGCATCTGTAGTGTGACTTATTTTGGTGATGTTGTTTTTGGCAATCCCGCTGGCTTATTGGCCTCTGACTTCTGCTGTACGACTCATCAGCGTAGCTCTCCTGATTGGCTCTAGGTATCCTGTTGTTTAGCTCGTCTTGTGTTTTGGTAGATCGAATTTCAAGGTGGCATACTTCTTCTAGTGGTCTTTCTCTGATCTTGTTTTTAACACTCGCACAACATTGTTCTTCTCTTTAATCACTTAAGAATTTAATGCATGTTGTCAATGCCTTTGGTTTTAACTGTCCCCAATATGAGCATAGTTATCACTTCCCTTGGCTATGTTGTGTTTTTCATGTAATCCTCTTACATACTTCTTTGTCCACCTGTTACACATGGCTTTCTTGGCCTTAAGAATTCTCTTTTCCATTTTGCTAATGCTTGTGTCCACATTTACTTCTCTTTCTTCTAGGGTGTAAATGTCGTCCCATAAATAATGCTATTAGGTTTCAAAACTCTTAGACCGCATTCGTCCTCGACATATTGAATTGGTCTGATCATATCGAATTAGAGAGCAAAATGTTTAAGCACTCGTAAAAAAAGAAGACAATTTTCATTATTCAGTATTGTGCAGTGCAAAAGTGCAAATACTGGAGGTTTTTCCTGAAGATACATTATAATCTTCTGTGCTAAACACGTTCAATACATCGTCAAGTGATTGTTTTGCAAGTGGTGTCTCGTTTGGTTCATCATCGTTGGATTCGTCATCACTTGAGTCCACATACGTTCGGGAAACTTCAGCAATATGTCAACATCAGTCAAGGCTCCACTGACGGAAATTTGTGAGTCAACATCTACAAGCTCTTCAGCTGTTAATTGATAATCCACACTGAAATTGTTCTTCAATTTTTCGAGATCGGTTTCCAATTCTTTTGCAATGTTTTCCTCCACTTCCAAATCAGCAAATGGGTCATCCGCATCATTCAACGCTATTTTCGCAGTTTTGACTGATATTCCTGCTTTTTTATAACAGTTTGTGAAAGTTTGGTTTCTCAAGGAAAGGATTCCCTTGCTTTTTGTAACATCGTCATGGCCGTCAAAATAGAGAATTTAGGAAGCTCATTGTTCCTCTCCAAATTAAGGATCTGTTTCTGCATTGCGAGGGAACGATATTTGGCTTTGAGGGATCTAATAACACCTTGATCCATGGGTTGTGTGATCGAGGTGGTGTTTGGAGGAAAAGAAAGATTAGCTCCACCCATTTCAAGCCTGTCACCTCGGAGTGAGCAGGGCAGTTATCGATAACCAAGGCAATTTTTCTCTCCTTTGCACCAAACTTGGTATCGAGTTCCTTGACCCACTCTTCGAATAATCCCGAATCCTTCCGGCTTTTCCTCTGAGCATGGTAGCGACATGGGATTTTTTTTTCACCCTTGAAACAGCGTGGAGTTACAGACTTGCCGATGACAAGCATGTCCAATCTTTCACCAAAAGCATTACCTGCTGCCATTCCAGTCAAATGGACTTTGCTATGTTTGCCACCGAAACACTTTTCTTTTGTAAAATGGTAAGTCTTATCTGGCAAACACTGGTAAAACAGACCAAAATCGTCTGCATTAAAAATGTCTTACAGCGCATAAGGAGACAAGAGTGTCGGGAAAGTTGTTTCAATCCATGGAGCCATCATTTCATCGCTTACCGATTTTGCTTTGCCTGAAACAGTCTTGAACGATACACCAAATCTAGAAATGAAAAAACCGGACCGTAAATACTATAACATGAGACGGCAGAATCGATGGGGGAGACGGGCAGTTTTAGTGGGAGATGGCCGTCTCCCCTAAAAACCGCCTGTCTCCCACCGTTTCCCCCATCAGTTCCCCCGTCTCAAGAAATAGTACTTGCGAAAACTGGACACAATTTATGAAGTGTAGCAATAGCCTTATTTATGGTTTAGTGTCATCGTGATTCCTTTTCTGCTCTTTACTTTTTGTGATACAAAGCAGGTCAGTATACAAGCAGGCCATGGCAGCATTAAATGCTCCATTAAATCTCCAGGAAATCCTATGCCTTCAACAAATGCCAATAGTTGTGGAAAAATGTTAAAACATGGATGCTTTTGTCATGGGTCACCATGTATACAAAGACATATGGACTCCTTCACTTGGTGAAGAAGTAGATGTATCTTTCGAGCCTGTTAATTTGAAAGATAGATATGCTGTTGCTGTTTATCAAAAAGGGAAAGAGTTTGTCATTGGCCACCTTCCTCTTGGTCGGTCAGGAAAATTTGCAATGACAATACATTTCTTTCTAAAAGTTTCAAAATACAACAGTTGCCAAATCGTGGTCACTGCCGAGAAAGCTGTAAACGAAAAAGATGAATTGGGAATGAAACTTCCCTGTCGACTGGAGTTTTGAGCCGAAGAAAAGTACATGGATGTTCTGAAGGAACGGTTACCTAAGCTTTTGTAACTTTTTTAGAATAAAATACATGAAGTATTCTAATAAACCTGCCTTTTTTCCATTTCCCTAGCCATCCATCTGAAGCTTGAAAGTTTTCGACGCCCAGTTCCATTGCAAAGAATAGAGCCTTCTCCTTGTTCAGGACACTGTTGAGTGGAACATTTTTTGACCGCATTTGTTTGAACTGTTTAAGAATAGCTGTATTAATTTGATCAAATTTGTCTGTTTTGACCCTTTTGGTTGCAGCACTGCCTTTTTGAAATG
>JANTCA010073987.1:0-15232 GCA_024741275.1 Chironex yamaguchii
GAGCGGCCGCTCTGCGAGTAGACTCAGGTTCTACTTTCCAAGCGTACAAATTTTGAACGTGACGGACAAGAATATTGTATCATACTGAGTCTTAGAGCATGCGCTGACCTGGCCGTATCGTACGCGCGGCCAAGTGGAGGTCGGTCTTAAGACGCCTTTAAATTGGACGGCAAAGACGTATGTCAATTAGACGATTTTTGTGACGATCATCATGAAAACTCGCAACGATCGTAGTCATAACGATCGTCTAAATATAAGCCAATCAGATTTCAGAAACAAACCAGAATCACAGTTTGAAAAATCTAGTTGTAAAACTTGTTGCGAAATTTTCCAACGATCATCACAAAATTGTCTAGTGGAGATGCGCCATACTAAGCGTTCCTTAAGTCTAATCCTGAATCTCCGACTGAGCTTAGTGTGCTGTTTACACTCTCACAGAGATCACAGCGTACCCTACATCTGCTTCGACAAAGCCTACAGAAATGCTTCTACAAAACGCGAAATTTCTACATCGACTTAGCCCAAAAAAATGACCATGCACTAACTGCTGTGTTGACTAGTTTAGCATTTTAAACGTTGTAAACCAATCACATCCACGATTTCAAAAATACTGGATACAGCTGTAAAACGGACCATCTAAATTGAGAAGGCAGTCTGTATTGCACTGGGAGATTTAAGAACTCAGTCGGTGGAAACAAATGACTCCAATCAGCCGTGTAAACAGCCTATTGCCATGTGAAAAAAGGCCTTAAGAATATCGAACGACTACAACTGCTCAAAATACAACAATATCAACCAAAATATACCTTTGTAGTAAGAATGATCGTGGACCCATCTGGATAATCCAAAATCACCTAATTTGACAGTATTAGTGGCAACCACGAGTATATTACGGGCAGCAATATCTCTGTAAAGATGCGAAAGAAAAGCATCAAGAAACCTGATACTACAACTGCGTATATCAAATTATTGGCAGAACTAGAAAATGAAGATGACTTGATACACACCACGGCTGTCCTCTTCTCTAATCATCTTACTTAGTACACCTACCACAAAAGAGTTAATTGGATTCTTCCAACTTGTCGCAATACAACTTTACGGTGGCAAGATTTGCGCAACCAACCGTCATGAAAGATTAGCATAACCTCTATAGTGTTTTTACACTACCTGATTCATACTTAGATTTTCTTTAATCAAAAGCTGGCACGCAAGATTCAACATTTTTTTCCAAGTGAATTAAATTTATCTTTAACAAATCTACCCTCTTTTTTAAATATTAACTCACAGTAACGCTTAACGCAGACGTCTACAGAGCATATGCGTTCCAGCTGACTTTTAAACTGGTAACATAAGATTTCCTGGCTGCAAAGGGACCCTTTCTAGCTGAATTTAACTTCCTGATGCCAGCATGAGCAATTTACACGTGTATACGTCTTTGGAGGCACAGTGAAGAAGTTTCATTTCTATGTAATGGGCCTGAGATGAAAGCAGTACATGCATGCTTTCCTGCTCTTACAACATAATTCTTGGTACGAACTGCATCGAAGCTTCAAGCATTTACTATGACTAAAAATCTACTCCCTTTAACATTAAAAGCGAATTTTTGGTGAGAAAACATATTATATTGCTAATGAGAATAAAGAAAGGTAATGACTAACCTGTGGACGAAATTTTTACTTTCGAGATACGACAGAGCAGTGCTGAGTTGGAAAATGAAAGTTACCAACATATCCAGCTCAATTTGATACTTATGCTTCTGTAAGTATGAACGCAGCTAAGAAACCAAAGAAAGCCAAAACAAATAAGTCTTAGAAGATCTTACAAGTAGATGATAAGAACGCAGTCAAAACGACAAGAATTCAATGCTTCAAACGGTTGATCAAAGAGTCTTCAAGCGAGCTCTTGATATAGCAATAAACGCATATCTATAATCATAAATTGATCACGTACATACCATTCAACGAATACTGGTGAAAAAATTTTGTAGCTCAAGAATTAAGTTACTCAGCCACACATTCCGATGGCAAGAAGGGCGACAACTGAATTTCGCTACGAGCGGTCCTTTTAAATTAAATCTGGCATTTGCAACGGACTGCGTTGTCACGGAGGATGACTTTTTCAATACGAAAATATCCGAATATACGAAAATGTCCAAATAAAATAGAAAAGGGTATAGTCACATCAGTTAATCACTAAACAAAGTGTCCAAATCATGACAACGTGAAGTGATGCAGAAGGGAGGCTTAGTGTACGAACTGAACAAATTCTAAGCGTTGTTTCCTAAGGATGCCTACAACGATTAGAGAGTTGAATGCGTTTCCAAAACACCACCATTTGTGCTCATTCATCTAAGCTTTTCAGCGGCATTTGGGCCCGATAAGGAAGAACTCATTAACGGGAAGATAAACGCAACTTAAGGGTAAGAGTACAACATGTTTTTCTCAAAATACATAGACGCAATACTGATGACATGGCCTGTAATAAATGACAGTGCAGCCACAATCCATAGCGCGTTTAACGTGCTGCGCCGTTATCAGACGTTCTTCAATCGTAGTAGTTATGACTGACAATAAATAAGGGTTCTGCTTGTGCGTCTCTTGACAGTAAAATACAATCTAGCACTTGCAGGCATAAATAGCAACGTTACTCCTGGTTCACATGGTATTGGCGGTGACTCGAATATCCACAAAGATTTATAAACACACATACCTCACCATATGGTGCAAGTTCCATGATAATGTACACTGGGCAAGAAGTGACAACACCAATAAGCCTAATGATATGAGGGTGATCGAACTGTTTCATAACATCTGAAAAAGCAGAAATACTTCTATTAGGTTACAGATTATCAAGGAAATGACAATTATCGAGACCAAATAGAGAATAGATCAGTCATGTAACACTGAACACAGAGTCTTCGATGGTACGAGATAAGTAGAATCATAGAGCACAGCTGAAGCAAAAGCGCACTAATAATACGCATATTTTACCCCAGAAGACAGCAGAAAAAAACCTCCAAACTTTTGCTACTTAAACTTTTTCATTGCTATTGATACAACCTGTTAAACAGTGCGTCCATTACTAAATTTCCCTCCTTAAGTAGTTTAATATTTGTAGGTACTGAGGTGCAAGGCTTGAAAATCGCCTTGAAAATTTGCGACATTACGCCAAAAAATTACTTCAAAGCTTAGACAGAAAGAACTAGTTTTTTACACTCGCACGCTTCCAAATGACGCTTTGCTTATTCCTTTCCTCTTTGTCTTTTTCCTTTCTTGTTTTTGATTCGCTAGTTTCGGTCCATGTTTCTTACAAAAATGTTGCTATATATCTATACTGTCTTTTCTGACGATCCATAGTCTGGGGATTATCAGACTGAAAAAGCTTTTTAGAATGTTTTTAGCGTAATATCGCCGACTTTCAAGGGGTAAGTTTATTATTTCTAGCTTTTAATATTCACAAACTTCAAAAAGCTTTAAGGTATTTTACTAGTCGGTTAAAGCGACCAAACCTGTCGCAGCGAGATCACTGCCGTCCTAAAGTGACATTGTAAAAGTCAAAAAAATTGTTTAAGGCGATTACACCGAAGGAGCATCGAATAGTCTGTCACATTGTTTCAATAATCTGAAAGAGAGATAAGGACTAGTCTTGAAGGTATACACAATACTGAAAGTAAATTTGTACTGGATTTCGTTGGGGTTTTTTATGCTTTCTCTTGGAAGTAGCCATGAAAATGCTCGCCGTTGTTCTAATGCTTTAGAACATTGTCTCTAACTTTTCCGCCAAAATCAACCAAGTATGTCTCAAAATATTTCCACCGGGTTTTGCTGTCCGACGTTTTCTTAACGTAACATTGAAATATGCAATAACGTCAAGTTTCGATCACTGTTGCACAAAAAAACCAGCGAAAGGCAACCACTAGAACAGACAACGCATCCAAGCAGCAAAGTCGGCAACTTCGGATTCATCGTTCCTGTTTTATTTCATGTTAGATGCTTCCCACCCCCTCCCTCTCCCGTCTTCTCGCAATGATGAAAATTAACATGTATGCACATTTCTACTTAGCATACGTTTCACACAAGCCACTTTGGGTATCTTAACCATGAATTCCTTCATGAAAATATCAATAAGGTCTTCGCAAACCATCTACAAATTCAGGGTTATTCAATTAACATTATGAAATGTACACAGAATGACAGCGAAATATAAACCTGCCACGACAATGGTTAGCAATATCGGTTACTCCCTAGGATTTGATATAATATATGTCAGAATATAAGTACATACAGGCTTCTTCAAGGAACTTTTCTGTTCTTCCCTTGTCATCACATTTATCATCGATTTTGCACGTCTTGATAGCAACGTGAAGTTCAGGATCACTCTAAAATTACAAGTTGCATGGATAAAAACCCAGTACAGAAACGGTGGATTTGACAAGAACCTACCACGCTAATGTGAAAGGCATATTGCTCCCTGTCAACAGCTGAAAGCACAGCTGCAGAAACTGCAAATGCTTCAATTCAAGTTTTAGTGATAGTACCTACACTTTTGCCTGCGTGCTCACGTCTTAAAATCAGACAACACCGACGCGATTCAGTTAAAATGTCCTTCGAAAGTGACATTAATTTAGCGTAAAGAAGATAGGCCATGTGAAGCCTTACCCATAGGACTACCACTCAACAAAGTATGCATCCAGCATCTAACTTCGCAGTGCTTTAAACTTAGATTACGTCAATAAACTGGTGGCAAAGGTCATCCGACGACCTGAACTTGCAACTCACAAATCGTGTACTTCTAGCTGAAACTGCCTAGACATAGCACAAGACCGTTACCACTGGTTATCACTGGCGATAACACGAAGAAGCTATAGCTCACGCTTAGCCATCAAAGCTTTCAAGGGCTACCCATGGATTACAAAAAATCACGTTAAGTCCATTAGAGAAGACAACTCCAGAAAACAGGATCAGGCCCACCTAACGTTCTTTGGACTGGGCATCCCTCTATTGATCGCTAACTTTACTTGATATCCTGCGCAGTTCGGAACTGGGCCCCACACTGCACCAGCAACTATCGTTAAAGGTAATTAAGTACTACATCTATTCTAGTGAAGAATCCGTTTAAATAGGAGACGTACATCTTTTGAATTAGGAGATAAATTTTGTCACTCATAGTTAATATAAAACTACATCCGTAGGCTCGAAAACAAATACCAAAATGCTATTTCAATTTTAAACTCTGACAGCCAAGCATAAAGCTGTACACTGACACAGGAGTAAAGACGGGATGCGTGTAGCAAAATCAACAAAAAGACAGCAATTCTTGGTTTAATTTCCAGTAACACCAAAGACCAACGCAAGGCAAAGTAGATAGAGAAACACCTAGATAAGAAAAGAATGCGAAACAACTTTGTAAAGTAACGGGGAGAAACATTATTGTAAGGCAAGCATAAGAAATACCTTCGAGAGGCAACGTGAAAGGAATTACAAGGGAACAAGTAGAAACACTTTTGAAAGGCAACAAGGAGGAACACCTTTGGAAGGCAACGAGGAGAAACACCATTGCAAGGCAACAATCAGAAACCCTTTTGCAAAGCAACAAGTAGGAACACCTTTGGAAGCCAACCAGGAGAAACAATTTTGCAAGGCATTAAGGAGAAATTCCATTGATAGGTAACAACGAGAAACACTTTTGTAAAGCAACAAGGAGAAAGACGCGAGACAATTTCTGCCAATAAAGAGGGGAAAACACTTTTCCAAAGAAAAATGAGAGCAACTCGTCTTCATGAAAATACTTATTACTTTCAACAAAGGACTTGAAAGTCATTCACTGCCATTTTCCAACTGCAAGGACCTAAACGGCTGGTAAAATCCCGGCTTGATCCCGATATATTGCTTTTTCTGCTCCAGGATGCCATTATATTATAACTAATCGCCTTCTTATGTACTACGACTTCACCAGCTTACATTTAGTTGACATACTCTTTTTTCGTATAATAGTATCAACAATGTCATCACATACTGTTGAACTGGTTAAATGTTACAACAAAGGATCAAAAGCATTATCCAACAAAACATATTCATAATTCATGATATTCATCTCAAATTAGAAAATACTGCAACGTGATAGTGTACCTTTGGTTTATAGGAACCTCGAAAAACATCACCAAACTGCCCTCTTCCGATAATTTCTTCCAACTGCAATCGATCCCCCTGAATTTCGTAATCTTTAGCTATTGCATTAAAGGATACATGATCGTAACTTAGATGACTGACATGATGGAAAAATTCAGACTCTATGTATGCTGACAGCAAAAGAAAAGCCCACTCGGTTTTAGCCCTCAAAGTTACCTTTCGCTAGACCTTTTCGTTAATCGTATAGAATAATATACTTTAAGAAATAAAACTACTCATTATTTTAGCATGTCCTTACGAGTGCAACAGAGGCGTTACTATTGACTGAATTTCAACAAACTGCTTAATAAAGTAATGACATTCAATTGGATGTCATGTACTCACAGCTTAACCTTTGTTACAGGCACACTAGCACAATTGGATAACCTATTATCTATGCAAATTTTCATACAAATGCACCAACGCATACTTTAAACGGAAAACAATAATGACCCTCGCTGGGCCTGATACGTTTTATAAAGTCAAACGTTAGATGCCAACATGCTTCTTAAAGAAACCAGTAAATGCACAATAACTCATTTACATATTTCCAGACGGGAATCTATAAGCCATCGCATATTTGGCGCATTCTGTTGCACGACACCAGTACTAAAATATACATTGAAGTGTTAGCGAATGGGCTGCTTTTGTCTATTATTACTACCTTATTGCTATCATGTTGTCAAAGGATAAAAAATGCACATAAGTATAGCTAGAATCATTTTCCGTTACACGTAAATACAAAATCTTGCCTCTCCTTTGAAGTAAATAAGTGCGACGTACAATTGAAGGTACCTATAATTTGTCTTGAAGACGATATTTAAAGACAATGTGCAGTAAACACTTACGATGGCATTTAATTGCGACTGCGTAACAGAAACATAAGGCTAAAAAGCGACTCTGACCAAGCCAATTTGAACAAGCATATAAGTTTACGTTTCAAGGGGCTAAACCAAGTATTCAATATTTCCTTCTTCACAATAACAGCGGTAAGTACAAGCAAATGTACATTTGCATATCCAAAACGTGCATTTGCAGATATTTTACTGGCTTGTTTTGCTTACCAGGACCTCGATTACCAACTACCGTATTAACACACTATCTAAGGTCACCTACCGACGTAAAGATAGTAAACTATTTGAAAACTGAACATAAATACGACACTCTTGCAAAACTAGAAGCATTTCTCCGCAAACCTCCACCAAGCCAATGGCATCGGGTGGGATTTCCCACCATCTGGATGTTCAAATAGCCGTACTAATTAGCGTCATGATAACTGCGTTTTCACCGGGAGAATTTCTTCACTAGTTGCGGTTTTATTAAGGTATCATTACCGAACACTTTGACACAAATTTATCCAGAATCCAGGATTTGATCTGGATTATCGCCCAAAAACCCTGCTCGAGTCAATCAGAATGCCAAGATACTGTAAACTTTTTGAGTTATCTTGCTAACCAATAAACAAAACCTGAGGAATAATATAACATAATAGACGGTTATAACCTGACTCCGGCCTTGCAAAACGAGGATCTGTGAGACCAAATAACATCATTTTAGATCAGTGCTAACTCTTATTAATTCCCAAAAAACAAGGATAAGATCAGGTAAAGCCAAATGATTGTACAGAAATATGATACAAAATCATTACCTGCCATAGGCTGGGCATAATCATCATCGTCAACGATCTCTGCATAGTCATTGAACTCTACAAGATCAAAATATTGAAGTAATTACTATTAATAAATCCAACGTAACAACATAGTAGGAGGGCATCTTTCATTATACAAACTGTGCCCACGCACTTAACGTGCGATTTTAAAGAACGATTGGTAGTATTCTTAGGTGATTCATAATAAGGTACTGCCACGAGAATAGTACACAAGAAACAAAATGTAAAAAGCATTGGAAGTTAAAAAACCGTGGTATAGTGGATAAGACAACGGTCTTGCAAGCAAGTGGTCGCGAGTTCGAATCCGCGTCACCACAAATAAAATGCCATTGGAGCTGCAAAATGACGGGAGTCCACTCTCATAAAGAGCTCACTCACTTCCTAGTAAAATTCCCTAAAACTTGGCATAGAAATATGCTACGTTTAATGATAAGCACAAAAACACCATAATAACCTTCATCACCCACTTCATGGAACAAAACGACACACACGTGAATTTTCGACCCGCAGGGACCTAGTCTACTGCGCTTGTTTCACGACCGCAAAGTTGACACATACTCAGCTTAAGAGAGGTGGTCGGACGATACCCAGTTATGTAATTCGGTTTAACCACCACTCATGTTTGTGTTGAAAATGGGCAGCAAAGTAAATAATGAAATATTAATTAAGTCGTCAAACATGTCCGAAATGTCAAACAACAAAAAGGAAATATAATGTTTAGGAAAATACGAAAACGAAGTGTTGCTTTACCTCCATTTCGTCGATTATTTCCTGATACATTAGATAATCTCCTATGTTCGACAATGCTAACAGCACTCAAGACACCTTTTCCGGAGCTGATGAAAAAACCACAAGGATTATTTTAACTTCGATAAGCTACAGGGAAATAAATCAGTTTCATCTTCTAGCCGTTCTAAAGCACTTGTTCTTTGGTCAGTCAACTTCCTACTAACTAACGGCTAATACGACATAAAGCTAACTCTACTACCCTTTCGCAGAAGTGTAATATCCATCCGCGCATTTTCACATAAGGAAGCCTTAGTAGTGCGGAAGTGTCCCTAGATAATAGACTGGATTACCTTGGCCTGCATTCACGCCTTGAAAACGTCCCTACAGGTAATGCAAACAAAAACTCACGATGTCGTGTATCCTACTACCGGTCTTCCATCTACGAACTGAATGAAGACCCGTCATGCAACATCTTGCAACTTAGTTGCGTATCTCTATGCTACACTGCCGTACCATCTCGAATCACTAGATGGTGCCGTAGCCTGAAGCAAGTGAACTTGAGCAGCAGCAACTACAAATTACATAAAATGTTTTAACATTAGCTATTAAAAATCTCGCCAGGATTTGAAACTATGAATAGGCAGATCTCTAAATCAAATCGTGCAAAAATTTTTGATTTTGAGCAGGCATTGACTGTAGTACCCATTTTTGAAAGCACCAAAGCAAAAACAATATAGTAAAATTATTCTTCCAGGCCCCAGGAATTATAAATTGTAATTTGCGTCCCAGCACATTATGGCCGACTATAAACAAGTTAGCCAAGACAAACATTACAGCAAAAATGACCAAGAACGGATTAATCGGTAAAGCAAAACACTGTGGGTGCCTCTAAGATTGGTTATTAAATAAATGCTGATTATCAATGACCCTCGGCAATCATCACGTTCACCTCAGCTGCTTCATTGTCACGATCTGCGGTCCTTCGGACTCAGTTTGCCGTTGTAAACTAAAAGCCTCGTTTTGACGGCGCAAAATGTATGTCAATTTTTGTGGTTGCAAATGGCAGTCAAGCAATGATGATATTCTCCTTTGAATACAACCATGGCGATCACTAGTAATGATAGCAAAGAACAGTCGCTTCTGGTTCATTTGAATCATTTAAAATTATTCTCAAATATCGCAAGCATCGTTAAGCACGGATTGCCGACGGCCTTCCATAAAACAAATCCACTCCGCTATACTAACTTTATGTCTCCCTTTATGTCTTTTCGTCTGCTGTTTTTGCTGTAGCAGTTGACATATTCGAGCACCAATTACCCAAATAGGGAAGAAGGCGGGCTGCTTCCAATATTAGACATTAAGGTTGTTCAATAATTATGCCTCACAAACCAAAAAATGTTTTATTCAGAACATGTTGCCAACAACAAGCTTTTGCCTTCGAAAGTTCGAAAATTCATGTGCAATGCTATGGAAATTATCAGACGTCTATTCCGTAGCCAGAACCCTATTGAAAATGGCTGTAATACAAAATAACTCTTACGACTGACGGCAACTGTAAGTGAGGACGCAGATGTGGGTGCAATAACTTCTAAAAGATGTTCTTTCAAATGAGATACATTTACATTTTCGACTAGAAGCACTCCAAGGGTGCAAACTTCAGCCGAGCCAGACGAATATTAAAATGACCTATAATGACAGGCGTCTTGTTAACAAGGGTTTCTCTGCGAGGATTTCCTTGCTAATTGCGGCTTCGTCAAGATATCATAATCAAATATGGGCTGTCTAATAAGCGCCATGGTAACTGGGTTATCCCAAATAAGACTTCATTGCTAGCTGAGGTTTTCTGAAGGTGTCGTTATCGAAAATTTCAGTGATCCAGAATCCTAGATTGTTTCCGGATCGTCACCAAAAAGAATCAGCTGGAGCCGGTCAGGCTACCGTCACGTGGTAAAAAAATTTCATAACGATACGTTAATGGCCTTTTGAGATATTATGCAAACTAACCGACCAATAAAAAAAATATAGCGAAAACATAACCTCTTTGGTGGAGGTTAATTGAAAGCAAAAAGAATTGTAACAACACGCCTTTAAAGTTTCTTCTTCAGAAAAACGTACAAACAAAACTAATGTATGCTATGGCCTATAAAACCTACGACCTAGGCCCAGACCTTTTCTGCTATTATCTGAATCTCCAACAACATTCTACGAGCACACTACTGATGTCTTACGCAAATGTTATCGTATTATATAAGTAGCGTCAACAAAGACCAATTTTTACTTACTTATCTTCATTTGTTACGGGTATTGATGGCAAGGTCCTCATACTGTCTAAAGAAACAATGATGAGACAAAAATTCAAGGGACTAACCAAGAGAAGAAAATATATTTACAACACACATACATGAAACAGCTGATAAAAAATTATAAAAAAGCAAACAATTGTTTCTGAACGACGGTCATCCTTAGGTCAGATAAAGTCGATGCTTAATTGCTACACTTACGTCAATTATCAATGCGATTCATAACATATTGCTAAAACTTCAAACCATCATTAAAACAGTACAATAAAGTATTTGTTTATCCACTAGCACATAAGAAGCTATATAAGAACAAATATCTTGGAAGTTTCACATCACAGTTGCAATGAGCCCCGTGTTTCTATCTCTAATTTCAGTGAAAGTGGCCTTGAAAAGCTTTTCATGGAAAGCTGTATAAGGGTACCTCCTTACCAGAATGAAAAAGTGTCAGATGGTTAGTATTGTCAGACAGAAAACCATCTGCTTACATACGGTAATCTCATGAGTATGACGTAAATAGTGGACCGAGTGATTAGAGTGCGTGCGTTCTGATCAGGAGGTACTGGATTCAAATCAGCCACGCGGCACCTTTGGCAAGCACACCACAACCATATGCCACGGGTCAACCCAAGCCATATGATAGAAATTGGGTATGACGAAACTGTCAGGAAGCCGTCGGATGGCTGAGCTAGCACGGTACCACAACACAACGAGGTTGAGATCATGGATTGTTCAGTCAATTGTTCACACTGGTTTAGTCACTCATGTTCAAGGACTGCAAAATAATTCCGCAAGCGCTAATGTGCAATATGACCATTGGCAGGCTCTGTGAACAATGCTCAGATGAGTGATTTCTAAATGTGCCTCTACAGGCGTCTAAGAGTCACGGTTGCTAGCCACGTGAATAGACATTAATGAAGGAAATGAAAATTTGCTGATTTGTTCCTACATTTACACATTTTCGGTTATTCTCGCGAAACTCTAAAGTTGTCACCTACATATTATATTTTATACCACTTTGTACTTTGTAAAAATGCGCCTGTTTAAGGATAAGTAATACATTTAACACTATACAAGTCATTGCACACGACAGCACGGTCTACGTCTTCGCAAACAACACGACACAAGACATTGGCCATTTACGGAAACCAAGAAAGCATGGCGTTGATAACCTAGGCATTCTATTATTAACTTTAATGTTATTATCATGAATTAAATATTAAATAGGCTTTATAAAAGACAAATATACAAGTTGAGAAGAGTAAAAAATTTAATTCTCGAAATTAACGATAAAGAAAAAGGAAAAACTTAAACTTTAAGAATTTAACAATGGCATTTTTATTGCAGACGTACATTAGCATGTTTCTTATCAGAGGCAGTAATAATATTTTTTACTTTTCACGCGGATTAAGATAATTCATGAAAATTAGGTGGTAATTTTATGACTTGCTTCAATACTTACGACAAACAGTTTCATTTCCTATAAAGAACAAAAATCAAGTTTAAAAGTACTGCAAGTCAGCAATGCAACTTGGTATTATAATTGCCAGCTTTTAAAATGAAGAAAAAACTTAACATTTCAGATGACAATATGGGAAACGTATCTTAGAATGAGACACTCAATATCGTCAAAGGGGATCGCTATCTAATCGATCATCAACAATATAAATAAGATGGTATAGCGTAAACTAATCAGATGAATATACTACAGATACATTAAGCAGCATAATTTGAATTTGTCAAATGTGTCGCTGATAACTAAACACAGTATACACTAGCCACAATCCTTTTCCATGTCAGGATACGAATGAGTCTTGTCAGAAGGCAATAGTAACATAGTAATATGTCTCTGCGTTTCACTATTTTGTGACAGTTCATTCTTACCATATTTAAGTTACAAACATAACGCATGAACAGCAAGAAGTCCTGCGGTTTTTGCAACTTAATTCCTATTTTTAGACTTTCTTCGTGCACAGTCATATCTTTACAAGGAACACTTTAGTTTCTTTCTACGTAAATTCAAAAACGACTTATTTATTTTCAGCCTTCGTTTAAATTAGGTATATCCATTGGCACGTTTACGCCACGGAAGGATAAGTGTCTTACAAAGAAATTCGCAGCTCTACGAATGCAATGAAGTTTACTACTTGTGGGCTAAAAACTCTTGTCTGTTAACACCATTAAGAGAAAATGTAAATATGCAAAAGCATAAAGTCAAGAATTTAAAAAACCGTAATATGGTCAATGATGCGTCCTGGCTGTAAAACCAACATGGCGGGAAAATAGTAGAAAGGGAAACTGCCCTATCAACAGCAAAAATGGAGTTATATTTGTCTCCTCTATATGCCGTAATGAAATTACACGCCAAAGAATTCAACTTTGCTTTGGGAGGTCTAGACCCAAGAGCGTCTGAAATAGCACGTGTTCAATCCACCAAGGACGGTATTACTAGTCCAAACGGCCACACACGGCAGGGAACCTCTAAAGGCACTAAATAAAGCCAAAATAAGCTTGAAACAAAAAAGTTATACGCTAACGATATAGTAAAGAAAAGACACGCCCAAGGAAACACAATATGATACGTTGGTCTTCACATACTAAACAGATGGTACATACCTGCTCTTCTTAAGATTAATGATCCTGCACTTCCTCCCAATAAATGACAATAAATATCAATGAGATCTGCCATTTCGGTAGCCTTTACAATCGAGGATGTGGTGAAAGTCAATGGCTACAGAAAATGTGAAAGAAACACGCTAAACCGTCACAACAGACGTTTCTGAAGAGGAAGCACCATTCAATGTAAAACTACTCCATCCGGTCTTTCCTGTCAAACCATAAAACCCTGCCCTTACTTTACTAAAGAAAATCGATAACGCTCATACATAAGTAGTACATGTCAGTTAACCATTTCAGATAAAGAGGATAGATCTTAAAGCTACTTGTATACGCATATACAATGACAAAACTCAAACTAGAAATTTGCCTAAAGTGTTCTGTTTTATAAGATTTCACGAACACTGCATCTGTAATTGACAACATAAATGCAAATATTTTGGTAACATTCAGCCACAAAGCTTAATTATTTTGTCAGGAAACGTTTTCTTTAATCTGTTTTACGACAACAAAATAGCCAGAAAAATATATATCAGTATACGCAAATCCACTCAAAACACATTGGCAAACCACCGACGCTTACAAAATTCAGTTAAACGAGTTTCTTAATACAAACAAAATGGCATGGTTAAACTATGCTAAATAAATAACACAGACAGGAAAAAGACTAAACGACAATTTGAAGGCAGAAAACACTTCAGGTGTGAACTGTTGACCTGCAAAGTTATGGCGCTATTTATACCTTATGACGTTAAAGTCAAATAGGAGCTTTATTAATCTACCACTAACTTCATTTTGCTTCCTTGGCTCCATGTCAAGTCCAGTTATTTTCACCCTACTTTTGTCAGATGGGTTTTACAAACACTAATCAACATATCTGATTTATTCACCGCACTGCCCTTGACATATAAAGTTCCATAACAATCATGGAGATCTCCAAGGCAAGGAGTTGACGACAGCAACAACACCCATAACAATCCGAAACCAGCACTTGGGTTTCTCCTCAATGGTGTCAGTTATAAATACTTAATTACATTTTACGCAAATATTTGATAAGTTACCTACAGTTTATACTAGATATCAATGTGATCAGTGGCAGCAATAGCCAAAAGGTGTTTAAGACTTATGCATTTCCCCTTTAAGTGCTGATTTATCTACAAAATTCAAGTAAATATTTACACAAGTAAACGCTCATTGCGAAATTTGTATTCAAGATTGATCTATATGCCTTCAGGGAAAAACTGAATTGTACTATCTGGCCTTGACACTTACTCAGACGTATACGCAATAAGTTAGACAGTGGAACACCTGCTAGCGGAAGGTGCATATCGACTAAGTAGGTATTTTACACACCAACTAAAACAACTTTGTGGTAATTTAATTCTCATAAAACTAAGATGCGACTTGTAACTTGGACCCATCCGTAAATTTTCAACATAGTTGCCGCATAGCTAAGACATTGACGGTTAAAAAATTCTCCCGTGAGACGTTTTCTTCCCCAACGGGTCCTGTAATGTTACAACTTATACACTAGACACAACTCAATACATTACAGTGAATCACAACTTGACCGTTACAATGTAACGATGGAACGATGGAATTGAACTATGCTTTTAGATCCATGCACACACAGATACATATTTTATAGATTGAGAGATAGAGAGAGGGGGGAGAGAGAGACAGACAGACAGACAGATAGACAGACAGACAGACAGACAGACAGATAGATAGATAGATAGATAGATAGATAGATA
>JANTCA010073998.1:0-15228 GCA_024741275.1 Chironex yamaguchii
TACATACATACAAACATACATACATACAAACATACATACATACATACATACATACATACATACATACATACATACATTCATACATACATACATACAAACATACATACATACAAACATACATACAAACATACATACAAACATACATACATACATACATACATAAATAAATAAATAGATACATATAAAATTCTTCACCAGCTCAGACAACCCTGTCAATTATAATTTAAATATTTCTCCGCCGAATTAAAACATCATGTTTAAATGCACAAATAACCCTCGTATAAAGATTTTTCCGTCGGCATGGTTTCTTCACAAATTAACATTGCCTTATGATTTCTTTCATTCTCAGAGATCTCTGATTATAAAAGCGAGGTATTGTCTCAGAAACTTGTAAGCTCACACAGTTATCTCAGTGTAAGAAACCAGTTAAAATAAAAGATCTTATTCTTCTAAACTACCTAATATTCAAAGGAGGTATAGCATCAACCGAATAACAGGAGCGTATGAAGATGGGGCATACAGACAATGGATAGAACATGAAATGGCTCGTGGCAAGTAGTGATCCCTGATGTACTCTGCCTACCACGTACGTTTTAAAACAAGGAAAGCTTAAGGGTGAAGTGCCATTTACTCAAATTAAGTAACTCCTTCAGCCTGGGGCCATTCAGTTTCATGTTTATCGAAAAAATTACTCGACAAAGATTACTCATGTCCGTGTCAACTGTCTGGAATCAAAACCGTGTTCCCCGCACAGAGGAGTCATGATTTCCATAAATCGTACTCCTTATTAAATCAACATTAACCAATTTTCCTTACATGACTCATGCAGACCTAATCTCTCTGAGAGTTTAAACGACAGCAACCGGAAATTTCTTAACCCATGGAATTTGTCTGCTGCACGTAAAATTTCAAACCGGACTTTGTGATCTGTGTATATGTAAGATTTGGGGCGTAAAACTGAAAAGAAATTTGTGGATCAACAGTGAAAGGGCTGAGTTTTACGGTAAAAATTATTATAACCATAAACTTATCATATCAATCTTCGGGACTCAACATTGCAAATGACAATAAACTGGCGAGGATATGATGATGAAAAGTAACCTCATGCATAACAGCATTTTATCTTTTGTATTCTATTTCAACTCTGTCCCAAAGCAGATGTTTTTAATCAAAGCACAGTTATTTAAAGGAAACGAACTCTTTTCAAACATTCCTGTGATCTCGCCCTACCCTTTCTCCAGATCATATTGCACAGAAGAGAAAATATCAATTGTTTAAAAGGGTATCGACTGCCCAGAATAGCTACACGCGTATAAAAATAGTAAGTTATAAATAAACGCACAAATCTCTTTCTAAATAGGTGAAATTGTCTGCTCGTTCAGTGACCACAATAGGCACAAGAAAATTGCCCTCTTTATCATCACTTGAAATTTGCGTTCAACACAAATTTTGTCCCACGAATGAATGGTCGACACTCAAATTACGACTAGCTTAGGCGGTCTCAAGCTCATGCAGAGCATAACCTGCTGTTTAACACAAATGTTTGAAGAGAAGTTTAACGACTGTCTCAAAACTATGATAGGAAAGATCTCTGCAGTTTATTAAAACATCAGACTGGTCTACAACAGGCGCCGTGTTACAAACTTTTCTAAATGACACTATATCATCTCCAAACCATAGCAAGCATTCAGGATGACATCTAATAATGACTGATTGGGTTTCCATTACAACCAATCTGGTATTTTCGACCTTCTCTCCACAATACCCGCGTCCAATAAAACAGGATCGTACTCTTCACCATGACACGTTTTCTTAAAAATATGGGTACTAATATTCAGTATCAATAACACGATCGACACTGAGTATATACCGTAACATACATACCTACATAAAAGAGGCTCCACGCACATGTTTAAGTGCATTGTCGAATACGCCAGCACATATAAATCATGCACTTAAATGCACTGACAGACATACCTGGCGATTTCTTTCGTCATTGATCCTCGATATCTGTATCTTCTTTCGTCCCATTTTCTGTTCAAGTTGTAGGGTCGTGGGCTGATGGACTCGGTGAGCCGGGAGTGTGTCTTTATCTGATACAGAAGCCAGCTTGACGATTGGTCAGGAAAAACACTGGACGTACTGGAAATAAAGACAAAAAAGAGTAACACTCACTTACTTCGTGCGGCTCAAGTGCGGAAACGCCAACATGAGAAAATGCGGCCACTGGCGGTGCATCACGACCGCTCACGCCAGTATCACCAAGACGGCACACATCAACGTAAACAACAACAAATCGCAATGTCTGGCGTCGTTGTTGAGTGACAAAGATCAACAAGCTGTTTCTGACTGCCAGAGAAAGTTATGTTTATCACCGTCCTGAGACAAGCATGACCGTGAGGAGGCGGGCCTGTCAAACATCCTCAAATAATGCTGTTACCCAGAAAATAAACAAATCGTGCACTTTGGAACAGACACGAAAGAAGCAATACGTACAGATTCGAAAAATGGTAATTCCTTGTACAAGGGGGAGGCGATTCAGTAAAAAATCGAGGGAAAACTGCCTGAGCGATCCGTCTCTCAGCCTAGCTACTAATTTCTGCCTTCAGATCAACAACTGTGTTAACTCTAGCAGGTGCCCTCATTCGACAGTTGAAGAACCTGAAATGGCCTATTGGATTCAAGCATGGCGTAGGATGATGTCAGCGGAGATGGTAAAAGATTTTTAAACAGCAATGTCTCTTGGCGCCAAATTTTGACCCACTATTGTTTGACTTCGAAGGCACAATAATTAATGAATAAAGGTGTTAAAAGGCCGATACTTGGCCACGTTGCTAGAATGAGGGGTTAGCGCAAGAGCTTTCTAGACTGCTGCACCAAATGAGATATATATGGTGAATTTCCTCAAGTGTTACAGTAGCTTAAGGAATCATTAAAGTACAAGATAAACAGACGAATTAAAGAAATAAACATTCAAATTAACACACTGGTGCCCGTGAAATTTTGCTTTTTATATACCGTTCCAACAACAAAATGGGATACCATTGGCAATGTGATACGAAATGCTGTTTAACAAACGTGTGAATTATACCTTTTAACAAGTTAATTAATGTGAAATTCTGTTACATTGCCTGACATGGCCACCTGCTGAGACATTCAAAAGGGACAAACGGAAACGGACTTCACACGTCAAAACTATCACAATGAATCTATGGAACAAATGGGGTTTGGGTCCTAATATTATGGCTATACCATAACGATAACTATTGAATTTAGAATAATTGTCTCAGTTTAGACGTGGCATTGTAGTTAAATTAAATTATCCAAAACTGAACAACAAGCCAACAAAAACCATCTCCAATTTATACATCACATTTTGCAGTCAATTCCAAAACATTTAGAGGTAATTGTTAAAATTTTGGCGCACAAACATGTTGCACATGTGCTTCATAGTTCAACATTAGAACACTTGCAACCAAAATCAATTTAATTTGATATAAACCCATCGTCTAATGCCAATCTGCTATTGTGTTAGATAATCTAACAGCACCTGGAGACAAGTCAAAAAAATTTAAGCATTAGATTTAGAAGATAAATTTGTTACAGGTTTAACACTGAATTTGACAGAATGCAAGTTTGACACAAGAACGTCTAAACTTGTCCTTAAATGGTTCCTACCAGTAACATACTACTTCCAAAAGTATAGTCATTCTTCATAGACGTTCTATTCAGGATCTATACTCAACTGAGGACTCCTATACTACATGCATAGAACACATATAAAGGACCAAAAATGCATACAAGTATGTGCAACAGATATAAACCACCAACAGCAAAATTCAACAAGCAAGCCAAGACACAGAATTACATAAACCAGATCAAGGTACTGTGCATGAGAGAACATGCATGCAAATGACACAGCACACATAAAAATTGTATTACTTACAAATCACAGTGGAACAATGTGGGAAAATGAAGACATTATTAAAAGGGAAATATTCATAACAGATAGTGATAAAAATTGCAATAAAGTGCAAAGGATAATTGATACAAAAATGCAAATCAAAAATTATGTCCAAGACAATTACGAAAACAAATACAAACATACATCATCCATGAACATAACATACCAAATAAGACAAAAATGCACACAAAAAGACAGAAGTACACACTACAAATAAGCGCAGAATACACATATTCACACACAAACAAAGAAATAAACAAAAAAGGAACAAATAATCAGCAACAAATAATAACATAGAACATATTGCAAAGTATATGGTCACACTTCCTTATTCTCTTTCCAAAACTTTCACATCCCCTCCATAGATTCTCACAGTAAAATCTGTTCACTCTACACTCCACTCGTGCATAAATTACAAAGCAAGCACAAAACGGTCTATACCATTACAGTAATTCAAATGGGAATAAATGCAGCTGCAAGACAGCTTTAATCACAAATGCTTCCAACTTATATGATGCAAATGTAATCAATAACTGATTGCATGTTAAAATACATTGTATTAAGTTTTTCTTCAAATTAATTCCCCATGTAAAGCAAAGAACAGAACAACATCAAATGCCTGATCACTTTATAGTAAATGCAAAATCAGTAAATATATCTGTGTCCTATTAACGTAGACAGTAAAGCACAAGCCTATCAACTATCATTTTCTAAGAATATGCTTGAAGAGTGGTTTAATGGGGCATAAAAACACATGACATGAATGAGGGAGGAATGACAGTCCCATCCAATGTGCCTTCTTTCATGCTCCAACAAATCAAATTAAAGGGAGAAATATAGCTGTTATTTGATGCACAAATGAAATGTTCCCAGTTCAAAACAGCTTCTGCAAAATATAGATTAGTAAGCAAAGCTGATGATAAATTGGTCGATTGATGCTGTATTACTATTATGGTCATGTCAAGAAAACTATGAAAGGAATTCATACTATATCCCAGCACTTCAAGAGGCCTCACACATAATGTGCCACAATCCTCAGGAACATTGACATAGTGTCTAAATAGACAGGTGGAAACATAGAATGACAAATCTCACAAGATTTCATTTGCTTACTGAAACCAAAAAGACATGGACTTCTATTTATTTTATTACATTAGCTTTATGTCAGAAATAATGTATAGAAATCTATCATGTCAAATGTGTACATGCAAAAAGGGTAATGCCACTATAATAATAATACTGATCGTGACTGTCACAGAATTAAGTGTAAAATGTTTGTTCAAATATGTGAGTTATTAATTATCTCTGCAAGACTCACCAACAATTCCAGGGTTGAATAAATTGTCAATCAAAAAAGAAAAATCACCAAATGAATATGAATAGCTATGTGCACTCCTTGAGGGTAACAAGCAAGAACATCTGCTGAATGTCAACTGGATTAAAAGCTCTTGAGACAATTTGACAAGGAAGAGATTTAGGCTCAATGACAGAAGGATAACATGGAGCAAAACTAGCAAAATCTCCTCGCATCTCATATTACAATAGTTACAACACCCAAACTTCCTCAAACCCCAATGACCTTGTCTATTCTTTCACAGACGAACTTTTTTCATAACCACATCAAGTGTACACTCGACCACAACAAGAACAAGTACTTAATTCCAAGAAACAGGCACTCCTTGCTATAAAGGAACAGTGGCAGGAGACATCCGTACTTTAGTGTCCCATATTTAAGTTCATCAGAATATTTACACCATGTCCCTCTGGGAAACTTTTCACAAACTAAAATATTGTAACACAAAAAGAGCTCAAAAAAGTACAACTGAATACGAAGCATAGACATAAGACATGTATTTTGCAGGGCAAATCAAGTGCCAATGCAATGACTGTACTTTTAGAGTGCCATGTGCAAATGCAAAGAAGAACAAAATTCCATTTTACAAAAAGAAGCACAAAAATACGATTTAACCATCTATTTTCACTCTACAGAGATCAGCAAATTCAAAAGACCTCAACCTTTTTCCTTTTTCATTAGCACAACGACATGCAAATATATGCACTACTAATAACAACATGGTAAATATAAAATATCATTGTCATTACCAGCAAATCAATTGGCTACAAAAATCAAAGTCACAAAAATTTAACATAGAAATATAGTCAGGAAACTTATCCTTATCCCAGTTCATTTCCACTACATTTTTAGCAGCTTTAGCATTTTAAGTTGGTCAATGATGACTACAATATCAATTTTGTTTCTGGAATCTAAAGACAGTCTTTATTAACACACAAAAATCATGGGCTCCCAGAGACATTAGCATTCAAGCATTTGTGGCTATGCATAATATGAGACAGAATAAACAGAACTATAGAAACAGTTGAACAGTTGCACACGGCATGCATATAAATCCATTCCACCTATCCATTATACTCATTTTTGGATAAAAACTACCACTATTGCTCAGCACACATTCTGTTGTACACAGAAAAATAATGTGGGATAACTATTTAATAAGAAATTGTCAACATTTTAATTGTCATCAGTTGGTAGAGGTTATTATCCCTGCACGACATCTAATAATTAGCAAACAACACATTACTTTAAGAAATGAATAGTCTTGAAATTTGAAAAATATAATAGGCATAATTCCAGATCACATAAAAATACAAAAATCGAACAATATATTGTTAGTCACAAAGTACTACATAAAATGCAACAACCTGATTTCCATGCAAAACAATAAAAACAGAATGGCATAGTGTATTACTATTACTGTTATTTAGTACAGTATCTTACATGAAACAAATTTAACCCAAGAGTTCAGAAAGACAAGTTCAATCAAGTAGGATACATCTTACGTTCAATAGAACAAATTTCCCTGCTTGACAGAACAGGAAGACAGTGACATACCTCGATTTGAGGCCACAAAATTATAAGCTGAGAAATTGAGCCTATAATTACTTGTAAGGGTAAAAATAACAACATTTATAAGCATAATTAAAAATCATTGTATGATCTCAGATAGATGTAAACAGACAAAACTAACATCAATACTTCTCCTATATGTATAGACTTCTGGCTTCAAATGGCATATATTAAGCTCAAAGTGATGCTCTTACATAATTTCACGAAGTGAAGAAAAAAGCAAAATACCACAAAATTCAATTTCAAACTAACAGGCAATACCACCTAGCAGTAAATATATTTATGATAAATGATAACAGATAAATAAAACGTTTCCTACCATCAACAGGTAATTCATCACTGAAGTTTATCCATATAAAAACATTTGATCAGGAAAATGTTTGATTAATATTTAAAATTTTCACACTACAACAGACAGCAGACCTTGGATCAAAGAACCGAATGGGTCTATGTGGTAAGAATAAATAAAGTTATCCCACAACCTATAAGTGTGGATTAAATCTTGAGATGAACATCGTAGGGTCAAGATGAATTTCACTTTAGGGGGTCTAATAAATAGGCCATTTTCAGGTGTTTCTAATGTAAACTAATTTAACGTTTCCTTTCAGCTAGCGCTCAGTGCAACATATTACATTAACAGTGCTTAAATGGTGATTTCTTGATTTAAAATAGTAAGTCAGCTGGCAAGGTTGCTTCTAATGACACTTGTCTTACAGGTACTATGTTGATAAGAAGTCACTAATGACCACGTAAAACCTTGAACTACCTCCACCAGCAAACGGAACAAGCAATGGTGACGTCACAAAAAAGGATGAAGAAGCTCATTTGCCGAGATTTTTATTTAAAACGTCTTTGGCTTCTCACAAATAATATGGATGGTATAAGGAAAAATACATTGCTCTAAAAAGTGTACCACATCAACAAACAAATTGAGAACAATTTTTACCGAAATTTATCAATTCCTGCCTGACCTTGAAAAAATCCATTGCTGAAGCCAAATGTTATAAAACTGCAATCCTTTAGTTCAATACTATAAATCCTATAATTTGCTGGTAAGAATCTGTCACTCACCAGTTGACCATAACAGATTTTGTCGTTATAATAGCTTGCAAATTTGTTGCGGCAAGATATTTTGACTAGAAACAAAAAAAGTTTTGTGCTTTCCTGCCCATAATCGCACTAATTCAACAGCGATCATATCGATACAAAAGCATCATTCAAGTGAGTTACGTACATCCGCAAGAAAAAAATAAAAAAAACACAGGTGATAGGCAGGGTGCTGTCATCAACAGATCTATTACGTGAACAAGCTCAAAAGACGTCGATAGCCATCAGCACTACAGAGGCAAGACAAGAATGATAACAAAAAATGATTTGAGAGAACTCGCTATACCATCTCGCTCGCTGATTATCAACATTTAAAATCGAGAACAGGATCACAATAAATAGTAGGGCACTATAGTTTTCAGGAGTATCCGTGCAAAATATAATCACTAATAATAACATTTAAACTTTCTACGACAAAAAATCCAACGTGAAGTGGCATATTATCTGAAAAATTGGTTCAACCTCATCCATTCGCCAACTACACAAGTAGGAGGTGGAGTTACTCAAAACAGCAGTAATTGGCTCACAAGTCTCATAAACGGTCCAGAATCAATCATGATTTTCACATAAAAATTTAAGGTGGTAAACATGAACGAGGCGCACACATGGGTCTTCTTCATGCTCAAAACATGCCTACGGACATCAGAAAATCCCTCATATCAATTCTTCGTTTTAGCAATCATGAAAATGCAACGCAAAGTAACCCAAATATCAAGGAGCGTATACTGTAGCAAGGGAACAATCGAAATTGTGGAATCTTAACCTATACTGGTCTGCTAAATGGAAATTTAAAGACACCCCCTACAATCAGATTACGCTCTTGCTGTTTTCAAGTTTAGGACTAAGGCAAGCTAAAAAGTCGAGACTCTCGAGTTGATGACCGCCTGAATTGTTGCTAATATACCAATTTACGACCATACTTGAGGTAACGGGGTTGTAGCACATATAAATGGCAACGCAAGAGGCAATATACAGATCTCATACATGTCAAGTTAGCAAGTGGCATCTGGCATTCAAGGCAAAATACCCTTTCTTGCTGCGAGTTTCATAAAAGGTGCTCGATCTCGCAATCTACTCATCAAAACATGCCGAGTTGATCATGAGTCTTTCAATACATACTAAGAGGCAGTCAGAGCTCAAAACAAATCATACACAGCTCAAAGTAAGCAATGCAACACATAACAACGTCAATCAGAACATCAAAATTTATCAGCTCTAGCAAAAACGTTCTTTAATGGCGGAAACTACGAAGCGAGTTCTACTGAACGCATGCAGACATCCGGTCTATATCTAAACACAAAAGCACGAATTTACTTGTCGAGCACCTCGGTCAATAGTTGCCTTTCCCTTCTGCAAATGTTTCTTCGTAAATCAGACAAGGGATTGATGGTAATAAAAATAAGAAAAAAGTTCTATAAATACCCACCAGTCATGTACGCCCAAAAACAGCTCAGCTGTAGATGTCACTGTGCGCTTTCTATTTGTAGAAACACACTGATTGCGTCACGGGCTAGACTATCCCCTGGGACGAGTCATTAACTTAGGAGAAAACAGTATTTCATCATTAACAAACGCACATTTACGTGCTTTTAAATGGCATTAAAGCCAACCAACTTAAGTAAATATTATGATCAAATTATTTCCAATCATTTTATACGTTTTATACTATGAAAATATCTCTTGTTATATATTTTGTATGCTTTAACGTGCACCTAACAACGAACTTTGTTAGATTGAGTCGGTAAATTAGTGTTGTTGTGCCAAAGGAAGTTCTATTGTTGACAGTAATTAGTGCAATTTGACCCACGAATAGGAAGCGAAACAGATATACACCAATCAAAGAGAGGGGTATCAACAATTATCAGGGACGTCAGGTCTCATAACCACCCCATTTCTCCGCAAACTACGAAACCTGTGTAAGCTGAATAGTGAAATTGCAAACTTTGGCTCTTTACGAAACCTTTATTTTTGAGCTTCCTTGTTCATCCTATGTGGCAAAAGATTACAGGAGAAAATCTACAATATTATGTCAGTTAGCCAGTCATGTCATCATCACCATTTTATCGGGCGGGTTGCCAGGGGCCATTCCACTATATCTCTCCAGGCTTCTCGATCCATCATCACTTTAGCGAGGTCCTCAGCTGGTAAGCCGACATCACTGGAAACTTGGTCAGTGTATGTCATATGTGGTCGTCCAACACTGTAGTAGCCATAAGCAGGTTTCCATAGAATTATTGTGCTCATAAGATCGTTTTTGCTTCTGCAACAGTGGCCAGCAAATCGAGCCCGTCTGACTTTCACTAAAGTTGACATAGGTAGTATGTTATCATAGAGCTCTTCTCTGGTTGGGTGCTCTTGCCAGGACTTGTCAAGCACCGCTCTAAGCATTCTTGTATAGGTCCCGTCGAGCATCTTCTCAAGCTTCTTGGTCAATGTCCAAGTTGCGGAGCCATACAATAGGATTGATTCAACCACAGCTCTGAAGAACTTGCGCTTTAAGCTGTCAGGTAGAGTAGATTTCCATATGGTTCCAAGGTTATCAAGTGCAGACCAGGCTTTGGCTATGCGTATATTCATATCCTGCTCTGTAGATGAAATTTCACTTCCAATATATGTGAACCTATCTACATTCTTGAGTGGGCTACCGTTTAATGCCTTGACAACTCCTGTACGGCTTATATTCATAACTTCAGTCTTCTTTGAGTCGATGAACAAGCCTATCGTTGCTGCTGATTGCTCGAGTGCATGTAACAGCTTTTCAGCATCAGAAGAAATGTCTGCAAAAATTGCCACATCATCAGCGCAATCAGCATCAATCAATATTTCAGCCAGGTGTGGTCTTCCTCTGGCCCTATTTAGAGTGAAGCCTGATTCACGGTTCTGATCAATTGAAGTTCGCAGAACGTAATCCAAGGCAATGATGAAAAGTAGAGGGGCAAGAGTGTCACCTTGTAGTACACTTGCTAGGATTCTGGAGAAGTTTGTATCACCATCAGGAGATCGTACCATGGACTCAGTGTTGTTATATAGCATCATGATATATATGTAGTCTTCAGTTATGTCTGCAGTTATGTAGTTTTCATCATAATGTTCATGAAAATAAATACTAGATTAAACAGGCACTTTATTCACCCTACTTAAACTAAAACCAAAATCAGTCATTGGCTACAGCTGCATAAGATCTTCCTAGGGCCGCTAAAAAGGTATCTTGTCTGCTATGCTGGTGCATGACAAGCTGGAATGTGAAGACTGGCCACAAAAGTAACTAACTCTGAGGTAGAGACCTTCCAATTTCAGTCTTAAAATAAATTTCGACATGTTATTGCTATCTTGGACCTGAACAGGACATTGACATACCTTATTCCAGGAAATTAACGCGGCGCTTAATTAACGCGGATTTTAATATTCGCGTTAATAGATTACCCGTTAATTAGAAGTCACGTAAATTTCCAGGCCATATTAAGGTAGTTTTTCGCGTTCCAACATTAAAGCCGTTACATGCAAACCTAGTGAAAAAACCGTACGCAGTTTTCCGGACTGAAAAAGGACGTCAAATTGTCATAGCTGGTTGGAGGGCGGCCAGAATTGTTGACCTTTTAGAGGAAGCAAGACATTCTGGATTGGTATCAGCTAACCCTTTTATGACAGACTAGGTTGCTTTCGTTGCTACTACCTTGAATCCAAAGAGGACATTTAACATGTTAGTGCTGCCCTGAACCTAAGGATCTGGATTGATGCCGGACTACAGAGTATGGGAGTTTCCCTTTAGAAAGAAACTAGCCTGCAAGCTTTTTTATGTTTTTAATGTTTTACATAGTGTTCAATTCTAGCCATCAAGAAGGGAAGATGAAACTCTTTAAGTTACACATTTATGGTGTCGAGTTCCTATTAACTTAAAGCCGAATTATTTTCTTGTAGCAGAGAAGAGTTATTACTACTACACCACTATCTCCATTGTCATCATCTTCATCATTTACATCGTCACTATCAGCAGCATCGTCGTCATCATTATCACTGTCATCACTATCGTTGGCAACACTATCATCAATTTTGTCATCATCACTTTTATCATAGTTATCAACACCTTCGTTGTCATTATCATGATATTTGTCATTACCATCATCATTAACGTCATCATCGTCATCATTATCAACAAACTCATCATCATCATTTTCATCATTATCAACATCGTCATTTACATCATCACTATGAGCAGCATTGTCATCATCATTATCACTGTCATCACCATCATCATCAACTTTATCATCAATTTCATCATCTTCATCATCATCATCACCATCATCATCATGATCATCATCATAATGTTCGTCATTAACATCATCACTATCATCATCAATCATAATCATCACTATCTTCTTCCTCCTCATTAGCGTCATTATCTACGCTGGTACATCGCAATTATCTTTCCAAGCTGCTAATAAAGAAGCAAAGGTTTATACAACAGATTTTGCAAGTTTAAGATCTGCCCCAGAATTCGTAGACATTGGTAATGGACCAATAAATGGACTATTAATGAAATGCAAGTTGTGGTCTTTTGACGCAGCTCTGCGTTAATATAGTTTTTACATGTTTGTTGTCAAACTTTCATTGAACCGATTTCAGCCAAAATTATGTTTTGAAATTAGCTACATGGCTCAAAAACGTCTTCTTTAATGCTTAACGTTTCCCAATGCTTATTCTGTCGAAATCCTACGGAAATTACGGATGTGAAATTTACATAGTTGTGGGAAAGTATGTAAGATTCGAAATTATATTTTTAGGCATTCGAATCGAACTTTAGTAATTGTCCTCAAATAGTTAGCCTTGTGTTATGTTACCCGTTTTATTCTTAGAGTCTTCTCAGTCAGCTAGGCTTTGTGTCTCGAGAGCTAACGTTCGGATAATGATTGTTAAACTTGTGTTAAGCGATTTTTATTGTATTCGGAGATCCTGTAAATAAATTTGGTAAAATGAATCGAGCCTGAGTGGCAACTAAACTCCAGAAAGGACATCAGACCTCTGCGGAACGATTTTTCAACGTTGTATTTGTCAAATACACTGGTTTGCGCACTTCAATTAATTATAGTTGGTTTGTTTATATAACTGTTCTATGTCGTCGTTATGTATGTATTTAAAGCTGTAGCTGAAGCCAAATCCTATTGTCGTAGAGTGCTTGCAGAAAATTTTTGAAAGTAAGGATGCATTTCTTCTACCATTTGTTTTTGAAGCATACCCGTTACCTGTCAAGTGCACACGATTTAAGTTTCCAAGTTCCGTAGCAGTCTCCCATCCAGTACTAAAGACTCCTTTAAATTTTCGTCTATCTGGGTACGAACTTGCTTATAGGCATTTCCCAATAAAAATGCGTCTGCTCAAAGCCATGTTTCTGATTTCGTCTCTGTTTTAGCGTAGAATCCTATCTAAATAATGGAGTGAATCTGAAACGCGACTATCACGGAGAATCTCTATAAACGGACACTATTTGCACAACGTTATCCGCCTTATAGCTCATTTCACTAGAATTTTAGAGTTGCAAAGTGTTGGATTTATGCCTTTTCCGATAAATGCGTCCGCTTAAGAGACTGCACTACAACAGTTTACTTTAAATTCGTCCATGTACGATCTATTTTTGTCTTACGGAGATGTTCACTTTACATTATAGTATCTCCGCTTTATGAAAATTTCTTGGTAATTGAAAAAATGTAATGGAGCTAGCTTACAATTATTGGAGCATACAACATCAGGTGAATTTTCCTGGATTATTTTAGGACTTACACTTGATCTTGTCTACAAATTCTTGTGCTTGTTTATTTTTTTAACATGAACTGAATACCATTTACGATATATATTTATTCGATTTAATGACGCCATGGATAATTCTCTCGTTCGAACATGCTAATGTTTACTCTTTAGGTTGTTCATCTTCGGCCGTCCATCATTCACGATGTCGACTAAAGCAGAAAGGCAGTTGTCGACCGACATTTGTTTGACATTGTCTAGCTTGCGCCACTTTAACGCCAGAGGGGCATATTTTGTTGCGATTCTGACACTGAACTACCATAATACTGACAGTAATTAGATGTTAACGCCTAATGTACATCCTAGTGTAGTGGCTATGACGTCTCTCTTCCCTAAATTCTCTGGGACTGTAAACCATGACCGCTACTGGATTTCCAGACTGTAAGACTTCCCGTCTAGCTACAAGAACCTCCGCTGCTTTTAAGACGCGTTTTAGTGCACCTTTGTACTTGAGTTTCTACTCGCCACGATGGCATTGTCTTTCCGTGAGCTCTAAAAGGCAGAGTAACGTACAAAGGTCCATTGTCCGAGATTCACTTCAAACGACTAGCCCAGCGACGGTAGTAAGATGCAATGAGTGTGTTGATGTTGATTGCTCCCATCCTAACTTAACTTGTTACCAAAATTACAAATTTCGTGAACGTTTTCTGTCAGGTAGCAGCAAGCAGCTATAGGGTACCAGGTATGAAATACGCATGCAAAGCAGCATGCACGTTATCTCAGCAGACGCATTAGTGCATATAATATATAATATACATTACTAACGAGTGGAGGATTACAACAGTAGCTGCGTTGTAAGGGAGCCAACCGAGCTCTAAATTACAATCCTCAGACTCAAAAAGCCAATACTAAAAACCTCCGTTTCATCACGGCCCAACGATTTGGTGAAAAACTTTCAAAGTACTTGGTATTACGAGACGAAGCCCAGTGGTGGGAAAGGGAGAAATTCATTAATTCAATTTTTGATGTGTTTTGGCTTTCGCCCATAGACGTAGGAGGCATATCAGAAGTGGGGCGGCCAAGAAAAAGAAGAGGCATACAAGCCCATCCATATTTTAGAAAATGCAACACACTTTGACGCGCTAATAAAAATTAATTTGCAGAATAGTCAGTCAGAGCAGCAAATTTGAGCACTCGAGAGTTTTAGGACTTTCTTTTCTAAGAGATGATAGTTTCACGAAAATATCACCTGAATACAAAGATACGTAGAACATCACGTCAACAAAACAGTAATCATACTCATCCTAATACGTCAATATCATATTTCATAATCACCAAAATTAAAGCAATGTCTATGCAAGTGAGTATAGGAAGTTCTTCAAACGATGTAAATTGTGAAGGATGGTAAAAGAAACAAGTGACCACAACCAGATAGGTAGCTCTAGCAGCCTGACAGGAACCCTAATCCTTATTCCCTGATTAGACTTAAGGT
>JANTCA010074009.1:0-15226 GCA_024741275.1 Chironex yamaguchii
GGGGGTGGGTGGGGGGGGGGGTGAGGGAGGGATGTATGGGCTTATATTTGTTGAAGTGAGTGTGTACATTAATTTGTGTCAGCCAAGAGTAAAAATTCCTCATCGATATTTACATTTTCGGATAAAGCTTTATCTTCGCATAGGCTCGGCGATAAACGGATTCCTTGTAGGCACAACACACATGACACCTGTGAGGGAAAACCTGCGAGACACACAGTGGCATGAATGGATGATCGACATTGCATGACTTTTCGTATTGAATCTTTTTATCTCGCTAGGAAATGCGTAGAATTTGCATCCTTGTCTACATTTATAATAAAGTGCTGTTGTTTTGTATCTTGCATTTACTCCGCTGTAAACTCTGTTTTTGTGTATTTTAATGCTTCATTGTTATGAATGCAAGATTTATACTATCTTTTATGCTGTTAGGTAACAAACCATCAAGTTCCAGGAGTCACTATATTTGTAATGATGCTACGCTATCGACACAAGAGAAGCTGGTGGATGCTAGCAATGCACCAGGAGGGAGTGTGCTGAGCCTAAGACCAAGTGGTAGTCAGCGGAAGTGCCATCACTGCAAGAGACAATTCAAGAACTTTGTAGCTTTCGTTATTCATATGAGTCTTCATGATAACAAGCGACCATTTTATTGTAAAAGGTGCATGACTGAATTTGCTGGACTTCAGTCCTTCAAGGCTCATCTCAATGGTCACTCCAAACAGGAACTTCAAACTTTAATTTGAGTATGCAGAAGACTTCAGTCCATACAATCGCAAGGTTGGTAAGTGGCCATCGTCACTATGTCTTAAGTAGGCCAGCTTTATCGACTGTCTTGAAAACTTCTCCTTCTTGGAATAAGTCTACGTTGGGTAGTATTTAAGGAATCTGAAGGATACACGTAAAATGCTATTAGTATTGAGACAGTTTAAAAGCTAGCTTAGTTACAGTGGTCGACCATAAGGGTTCTGCATTAGCGTTATAAAACTTAAACTAATGATGAAAATCCATGGTTGCTTTCAATATGAAATTTAGAAGACGAAAACATAAAATGTACTGCAATGGTGAGATTTCTACTGCCAGTAGTAGAGGACGTTTGCGTGAGAAATTGTCTGCAAAACCAAAAATCCATTGCAACTAACACATTCTGGATAGTTGACATGAACATGTAATTATATTGTTAACTAGAATGAAATAAAACCTGTTTATTTGAATATGTAATTATGAATTTATTTATACGTAATTTCTGTAATCCTATGAAGCCGATAACTTCCACCAATATCCTTTAAAGCAAGTGAAGTAGGTGAGTAAATATCTGTATACATACACAGTGAATTTTTCGTTTTTCTAGTATACCTTAGTGGTACGAATCCTTTTATTTACTTGTTCTGTTTGTCTTCGCCTTTTTCACGCTTTCCCCCTACTCCCGCCCACATTCCCAATGCCACTGTCATGCTTCCTGCTGGCCAATGTTTTACATCATTTATCTAACCTATTGTATCTTGAAACATGATCAATATTACTTTAACAATGACACAATCAGATGGCACTACTTAATGCTGTTACCGTCCAATGACTGAACATTGACAGGTCCACGAGGAAATTTCTCACCATGTAGTAGATATTGGTCGTACCGTGTTGTCTATTGATCAGTCCAAAAGGCATCATTATTAGCTTTTCTACGCTCTATTTATATTATCTTTTATAAGGCATACTAAGCCATTCTAGTGGTCCTTTATATGGCGAGCCCGTGTCCGTTTTGTAAACAATCTTTGGTATACATTGGTCCCGCATTCTGAAGATATCAAGTTTGAAGTCATTTAAATATAATCTAAGGATATTCTGTGTACAGATGGTTTGTTGTTGTTTGCACAGGTATAAAATCTGAGTGAATTCCATAGCTACTGGTTTTATCGGGCAGAAGTAACGTTATAACTATGACCTCGGGAGTTTTGAAACGAAGTCCAACAACTGCACGTCTGATGCAGTTCCTACTGAGCTGAAACATTGGTATTTAAGGACGGAAGACTCAATCATTCACGCCCGATTGTCTGTGTATGTCTATTGGTGCATAGGCTTACAAGCATCTTGTGTTTTGTGCCTTGGGTACATGTATATATCACCATTCTTAATATTTGCGGGGCAAAATAGGCAGGCCAGTCTTGTAATGAACGGGAGTAAATTGATAAGTCAAATTAATGTCTATATAATGCTATAAACTTTGATCAAGGGCACGGTTAATATTGTTAAATGACCCTATAAAGATACCTGCTGATCTGGCTATATTAAAATCATTTAAAAACCATACGTCGACTTATAAGGTATCTGACGGCAGTGTTATGTATCTGCCTTCCGACCCTGATGGTACGTTTTGCTCCTCTGAACACACTCTAGCTCTGTTTGTCATCAGGAAAAATCAAACAGTATTTCCTGCAACTCAGTCATTGTCTGTTTCCTTGTTTGGAGTAGGATAGGAAAAGGACATCAATCAAATTATAACCATTTAAAGACCTATTCCCCTAGAGGTTCAACGCCTTAGAAGAAGGGCGCTATTTAAGCCAAGGACCACTTCCATTCCAACAGGGTTGAAGCTGGAGACAACAGACGACCGACTGATTGTAATCCACCAGGCAGCTTTCTGGAGTGACTCTGCAACAAAAGGAACATCTAAGTTGCCTTCTGATCCTGATAAGCAAGACCTTATTCACCTGCCTTTGATGCTCAATATGCATCTTTCCTTGAGGAGACGATCCTCTTTCTTGGTCACATGTTCTTAAACAGACTCTAAGTATAGACTTTATTAATTTCAATTTTATTAAATAAGCTTAATTAGTTAAAACCAATTATTTTACTAATAGTAAATGTATATCTGTACTTTATTAAACTTCTTTGTGTTAGCTGGGTCGTCTATTTGTTTGTTGATCTGTCACTACTAGTATTTGGTCAGTACGAGATTGGTTTTGTTCATCTCCTGCAATCTGGCTAAGTGCAACGGTAGCAACAGACAAATGCATTGCTTGCTTGAAACATAATATTTCGTGCAGTTAAGGACTTCATCAAGCGAATGGGGTGGAATTGACCGTACTTCTATCTGCCTAACATATATGGTAAACATTTTGGACTTACAGATTTACATCAGTGCATCAGTGATTCGGAATACTAGAATATTGGAGATATTTTCAGAGCAAAGGGACACCTTCAAGACACTTCAAAATATGAGAATATGCTTAGAGATTTTCGGAATGAAGACAACAATGACAATGACAAACAATGAAGTTTGTAGTGCATTAGATACAACATGCCACAAAGTCTATACAGTAGCAAAACACTGTTGACGACAAATTAAATCTGCCAAAATGTAACAAAAGAAGAGGGAAAGATACATTTTACCCCCAAATATACGAGCGTCACACCCATATCACCATTGCAGCATTTTATGATACTGGCAAAATATTCTAAATGCAATCATTATCGTGTGGAATGATCTATTTGTTATCACATGGAGCGGTCGGAGGAAATTGGTCATATTTCTCAGAAATATGCTTATTTGAAGAATTGTTGTATTCAATAGACGTGAAAAATCCTTATAAACGAGACGCAAGTGAAGCAACCGATGCAAACGTTAACTGAAACCACCCATGGAGAGACAGTATTGCCCACGTATAATTAGTGTATATGCCCGTTTTTTCCTAAACGATAAAAAGATTTTGAGGTTTTCGTATTAAATTTGTCTTCATCAAATTGATGTTGTATCTCTTAGTTCCTGCGGTACAGAATTAGTTTATCCGAAAATTAATACGGTGGAGAGGTAACCCGCGTTAATTTTATGATTTTTTTAATCTCTTGTTGTAAACTAACTTGCGTGTTATCATGTCCACAAATTTGCAAAGATATGAAGTGCATAGCTTTCTGATGGTGTTCAGGGATCTGTAAAAGCTTCCAATCTAGGTTCAAGGTATTTGTTCCTAATAGCATACACTGCAAATACTGAGAAACTGCTGTAAAGGCTTTAAACCAATTAGGAAAGAACTCCAGAATTCTCATGCTAACGTTGCTGTTACAGGTGCCATAAATATTAGGTGAAACAATGTTTTTGTAAGGCATGAAGGTTTTGTGATCTCAGAGTTGGGTCGGATCGAGAGCCTTTCTACAAAGAGTAGAAGGGTTTGTAAAAAGCTATTCGAATAGTGGATGTCATTGAAAGATTTCATGGATTTCTTCCACCAGCTGATACCACTGCAGAAGGACTAAGCAATTAAAGATATTAAGTCATGAAAAATCCGTAAAAAATTATTTCTCAGGCATATGATGATGCCTTTATAATGGATGGAAGAGGTGCAAGCAACAGATAGAAAACGGTTTCATTGTTTTCGAAATAAAGCGTGTTGGTGACAAATGAGCAACTATTAAAGCAAACAAAAGATCTACGGAACTGCGCAGAGATACCTCTTGCCATCTGCTTCATACTTGCTTTAGGATAAGTTTAAACGTGTTTTTTATAAACAACCTAGACGTCACCGACCTCCGGGGACTAGATGGGTTCTATTAGAAACAAACACTTAAGCGAATTGCGTGAATCAGGCTTTACTTGATACCTATCACCTTCTAGTGACAGTGGATTGGGCAACGGTTTTTCAATAAAATCTACAAACAACAATTTTCCAACTTCGGCGAGTCCCGACAATTTACTGTATTTTTATTATATTTGGCTGATAAAGGGGTGTCAGTAGGAATTTGAGGGGGCAGCAGCCCCCATGACACCCTATAGCGCCATCCCTGATTGTGGCCCATGATTTTTTCTGTGTTTCTCTCCTTGAGACCTACAATCCAGTATATCACTATGATATAATAGCAATTACAGAGAGTCACCTCGACAGCAAGGTGGATAAAAACAAACTATGTATTAATAGGTACACCTTACTCAACAACAACTACGCATTAGATGTTAAACGTGGCGGAGATGGGCTCTTTTAAAAGATCCTATTTTGCCAACATGCATGCTGAGTTCGAGATTCTCCCAGACTGCATCATCTGCGAAATGTAGCTTGATAGGAAAAAGTATTCCCATGTTGTGTTTTATAGGAGCCCTACTCAAAGTCATGTTGAGTTCGAAAATTTTAAAATCACTTTTGAATAAATGCGTTCTATGTTGGCTGTGGAGAACTCTTATAGCACTATAAGAACTAGAGATTTCACTGCCGTTCGCCTCAGTGGTGGGAAAATAATGTTGATAATTGCTAGGGTAAATGTTTCAAGCCACTTACATCCGGCCTTGGTCTAAACCAGCTGATTACCGAGCCAACTCACCTTATGGGTAAATCTAAGTATTGCATAGATTGAAATATTTCACTGGCGAGAGGCCTTTGGAAATATCACTTGCCCAAGTCATTAAGTCATAATCTTGAATGAAGTTTTGCTCAATATATTTTATTCTAAAAGAACTTGTTACTGTAAAATCCATAAAAGTGCCATCAATAGCTCGCTCTATAAAGGGCATGATCCCAAAAAGAATGGTGCTTAGAAGACTTTCATGAGAAACGGTCAGCCAGATGATAAAGTGGCAAGTATCGAGGATTTGATAAACCGCACAAAACAATTATGATGCGAATTTAAAACGAGGATGCAAACCAAATTTTACTTAATGGAAAAAGGAGAGACCCTCTCAAATTCTGACACTGGTAAAAGAGATATTGGTCTTTAATTCACAATATATTGAACAAAACGGAAGTGTCGTTAATTCCTTCCTTGTTAGAAAATGTCTCCATTTTAGACTTTGAGGCCAGGGTCAAAATATTCAATGATTGTTTCAACCTTCAATGATGAAGATGTCTCGGATGTACTACCACTTGCTAAAATTTCCACGACCGATGAAAAGTTGCTCAAAATTATTCGATCATTAAATCCAAACAAAGCGCACGCGTGGGACGGCATCTCAGTACAAATGATAGAAATATGCGACATTCTCTATTAGTGCCTTTAAAAATAATATTTGATTCTTGGATGTTACACGCTTCCTTTTCTGAGGCTTGAAAAAGAGCTAACGTTGTTCCCATTTATAAGAAATATAGCAAAAACCTTAAACAAAACTGCATACCTCTTTCACTGCTGCCAATATTTTGGAAAGATCTTTGAAAAACTCATTTTTGACAGACTTTACCAACACTTGAATGTCAACGGATTACTCAACCCTAACCAGTCAGGCTTTCGCCAAGGTGGCTCAGCCATTAACCAGCTACTCTACATAGTTCATACAATCTCTGCTGCTTTCGACTGCAACCCTACACTCGATGTTTGCAGTCTTCATTGATATTTCAAAGGCTTTTGATCGTTGTGGCACAAAGGCATATATACAAGCTACGTCGGTGTGGAGTCTCTGGCAACCTATCCCTTATCCAAAGTTTTCTAACAAATAGAAAACAGCGGACACTCCTCAATGACAAAAGATCAGAATAGGGTAATATATCAGCCGGCATCTCTCAAGGATCTATCTTAGGGCCTATCTTCTTTCTGATTTATATAAATGATCTGCCAGGTAACATAAAGTGTAAAGTGAAGCTATTCGCTATCGATACATCACTCTTCACTGTTGTTTGTGATACTGATCAACCTGCTATGGATATGAATCACGATTTAAGGATTATACAAGATTGGGTATACACGTGGAGAATGTCTTAATTCTGACCACATGAAGCAAGCCGGCGAGGTTATATTCTCCAAGAAATGCATCACATCTAGTCATCCCCCTATTTTTGACATGCAAGTTGTAAGAGTTAACGACCATAAACATCTTGGCATCATATTGGATTCTAAACTGCCATCCTCTAGTCATATTCAATCATTTTTAAAACTGAACCAGGTGTTGGGAAGTGACGCTTTATGTTCAGATACCTGCCATGGAAAACGCTCAATGAACTGTGTAAGTTATATGTTCGACCACATCTTTATTATAGTGAAGTTGTCTATCATATTCCACCTAAGAAGTGTGACTTCACAAACAGTAATACGAACTATACGGAAAAACTAGTCTGTGTAAAACTCTGCTGCTCGAGCAAAAAGAGGTGTATGGAAAGGTACTTCTCGAAAGAAACTAGTCAAAAAACTTGGTTGGGAGGCCTTAGACCTTCGGCGATGGAGAAGACGTCCTGTCCTTTTCTACAAGATTGTCAATAATATTACACCTGCTTATACCAGAGACCTTATTCCACATCTTGATGAATCTCCTTACTCTTTTCGGGCGAGATCAGCGATTGGGCAAATATATGCAAGAACTGACAAATATAAATCAATGTTCTATCCTAATTGTCTGGCAAAATGGGAGAATATTGATCCCGAAGTACAAAACGCACCCACATCAGGTATTTTCAAGGCAAAATTAGATAAGATTATTCGTCCTGCTCCAAATTAAGTACTTGGTATTCATAATGCTAAAGGACTAGCCACTCTCACACAGCTTTGAGGGCAAACACTGCCTAGGCAAAAGTCAGTCCACTTCCATCAAGTGGACGGCTCTGTCATAACAGACAGGGACAGTATATTTAAGCGATGCGAGAAATTCTACAAGAAGCTCTATGCTTCAAGAAGGCCAGCAGCTGCACTAACACAACAGGTATCTGCAGATACATCAGGATGAACCATCAGCAATTATTCCATCGGAGGTAAGGGTATCAAAAAAACCGGCAGAACGGCACTAAGGCATGAGAAGACAAAGTCAAAGGTGGCATCTTCAAAGATAGTCGAGAAGCAATAGTCACGCACTCACTCGCCTGTACAACCAGTGCTTATGCCTGCGAAAAATACCTTCCTCTTGGAAGAATGCAGTAGTCATCCCACTACACAAAAAGGGAGACACCACAGACATCAATAATTAGACTTATCAGTCTACTAACAATCATATACCAATCATGTACCGTACCAGGTATTCTCCCACATACTGTTGAGGCGAATGCTACAAACTTTAGATTTCCATCAGCCAAGGGAACAAGCAGGTTTTTCCACAATAGACTACCTTGTAATTAACCCACTTCAAGGAAAGACAAGTGAATACAACACCCCCTTGTGCCTAGCGTTTGTAGACTATGAAGAAGCTTTTGACACCATTGAATTTGAACCACTTTTTAACGCACCGACGCAAAACAAGGCATAGATCAGGTCTATATCTCCATTCTTAAAGACCTGTAACAGAATGCAAAATCAGTACTACGCCTGCAAATTCCAACTCAGGTGCAAGACAGGGTGACAATATTTCACGAAGACTATTCACATCATTCCTACAAGAGGCCAACATCAGTAGAATTAATTAGGAAAACAGGGGAACTAACTTATCTATCATATCTCATCTCTGCGGACGACATCATACTCATTGCAAACTCCCAAGCACAACTCCAAACCATCCTGCAAGACATTAATGACACCAACAACCCAGTTGATCTCAATATACAACTTGGTAAAACAAAGGTCATGTCAAACAAATTCACTAGTCACATGCTGCAACCTTTGCAGGTGGTCAGAAAATAGAAGTTAACAACTACATCTACCACCAATAGCAAAGCACGAAAGACCATGACCAGACCCAGGAAGTAAAAATGCAGAATTAGTTTGAACTGGTGTGCATTCAACAACCTGAACTCCATCATGTGCAGAGTGTTCCTATATCACTCAGAAAAGCTTTGAATGAATGCATTCTGCCGGCATTAACATATGGCAGTGAAACATGGTCCCTAAACAAAACACAACTTCAGAAGCTGGTTACTATACAACAAAAGACGCAGAGGATCATGATGTTTCTAACATTACGGGATAGAGAGCGAGAAAGCTTGATCAGAGATGGCAAAAGTGATCGACATCATAGACCAAATTAGGGGAAACAAGCATAGGTGGGCAGGGCACGTCTCTAGAAGAACAGACAACAGGTGACCACCCGCGTAACAGAATGGTGCCAAGTGGACCACAAATGATCTCGTAGTAGGCCAAACAAGCTAGCAAGATGAATTGCAAGAGCACATAGGCCTGGTGTGGTCCAGAAATGCCAAGGACAGGGCTAGGTGGAGATCGTGACGAGAGGGTTTCCTCCGTAGGGAGAGAGACCTGCCCTCATTATGTCTTAACAAATTGAAATGTTGACTGTTAAATTAGCTGAGTGTGAAGAAATTCCTATCTATGTCAACACAATTCGCTGAATCAGCATTAGATGCTTATATGAACAATGGGAGGGTAAAACCGGGGCTGCAGAGCCACAGAAAAAGGTTCTAGTAAAGCAAGTCAAGGCTTTTGATGTCAGTAAACGTTCTGAATCATCCGGCAGTTCCTCAACTGTGGATAAAAAAATAAACCAGTGTTACACTTCTAATCGACTGAATAACCTATACCAAGTTTTGTTTAACATATATGGATAAAATATCTAGAAGCTTGATTCAGTCCCTTGGTTAGATTAGGGACTTATTTTTCTGCTCTTGTATTGTTTGCTGATTTCAGGGCTTGCTGCCAGCTAAGGATTTTGACTGAAAATGTTCATTCTCTGTATCTTTGAAATGATGTACGGATCTTTGTGAAGAAAGGCATAATGGCTTCTGTTATGTTGAAGTTAAATAAAAATAACTATAGTTCAGAAGGAAGTAGTTTACTGGTCGAACAGTTTCGGCCTTCTCTCAAGGCCTTAATTCATCGACTGGTTCTCTTCTCGTCGGGTCTCCTCAGATCCCATGGGACCTGACGAGAACAGCTGTCGGTAGATGGCTGGGAGGTCGTAGCCACTATCACTGTTGAGGGGTGGGTGGTGTATGGATCATTTTTCGATGTTTTCAAAGACAGTGAACAATACATCATATTTTCGTTTGATTCTCATTCTACCGAATGTTTCATCTAAACGGAGGCGGGGGTGGTATTTCAAAGTTGCTTTCGTATCAATAAGGTAGTTACAAAGCGTACGCTTGCCGTTTGAGTCAAATTTGGGCATTTTTGCATACGTTCTACGGTGCATGATCCCAGCTTATAAAATTCATATAGCGAAGTTAAGATCAAAGTTGTTCAATACGAAACAACCACAAAAACTTCAATGATTCTATTTGAAGAGACTGAGTAGACGAATGTATTTCTCTACATAGTACTAGTTTTCCATTGACCTTTCCCTTCTACCAGCCTAAAAAACTTTTTCCCTTTGCACATTAATACGTTGTTGAATTTCTGATGAGCATTGAACCATAACAGAGTAAAATTCTTGCTCCGATTTTGGTTTTTTGTAAGCGCAAGATGGTATATTAACGGTCTGCATGGCACGTCGAGGGACCGCAAGCAGCTACTGTACAGATGTACGTCAAATTATAGTTAATGTTCGTAACCTGCCTCTTCACTTCAAAAAGGTAAGTCGAGGTCATATTAAGCAGCAATTGCACAACTGCAAAGGAGACAGTAGCTACATATAGTATTCAGGCATTTTTAAGTCAAAACAGCGAATGTGTCTATTGGTCAGACAGATCCGTTATCCCGGGCTTCACTGAGCTCTGAAGGTAAGCAGACTCTACAAAACCCTGAAACAACTAGAGGCATGGTATAACATAAAATATTCCAAGCTCCACATGTCAAACTAACACCAATGTCTTTCCATCTTGTAGACAAAAACTGAAACCTCTTCGAAAAGCAACTCGTTTTCCTGACCAAAGTACGAGTCCTTGTCAATACACTCAGTTCTTGTCGATTCATAACAATAAGACCTTGGAGCTAGTGGATAATAAATATAAGACAATATTTGTGACTTCAGCACTTTTTACAAAAACACACAGTCCATCTGCGAATTTTCGGCAAGTCATTTTAAGGTCAAGATAACGTTTCGCTTATTCAAATTCATAGTTAAGAACATGTGCCACCATTCGCTGATGGATAGTCCTTCCCTTCAAATTGACCGTTACAACTTTTGTCCTCTATATTGATTATCTGGCCAGCAACGATACATGAAGCAACTACTTTTTATCCGCCGCTTTGCGATAATCGACAACTACTTCGAGATAAGCCCACATTACCACCCACATTACCACACTAAACTCAATAACGTTCATTAACAACAGAGTCGTCTTGTAATCGATACTAGTACCCAGACAACCTCGCCTAGTTCAAAAATCAATATAATCCTACTTTGTGAAATGTTAAAAAGGCGGCTTTGAAACCAGATACTAAAAATAGTCGTAAGTACATGACAAAAAATGCTCAGTAGTCTTTATAAAACTTCATGAGTGAAATCAGTAAATTTTACACAATCCCAGAAGTCATTACTTATTTAGATAAATCGAGTACCCACTCAAACATCAGCTCAGACATTCCTGACATAAAGCAACGAGCTATCATGCACTGCACATCATACTGTACTATCAACTACATCCCCGATACAAAGAAACCCAAAATTTCAATTAAAAGGTGTCGTGCCCTGTAAGTTATTAACTGAATGCTAATTTTTGAACACGAAAGAACCTTGAAAGGAACAAACAATAACAAAATTCCCCGTTTCAATAATTTCCTGACAAATATCAGGCATTTTCCACATAAGGCGAGCCTGTGACCCTCCCTGTCCCCAACTACGGCGCCAGTGATAGCAGGGTAGCTAAGCAACATCAAATCGCATTAAGTAAAATACTGGGGTAATTGCAAAATATGTTACATATGTCTTCGGTGAATACAACACCTTTGCACCTGTTGAAATCAATAATGTCGCGAAAAGAGAACCACACAGAAAACTTGGTTTTTTATACCTAATGAGTAAGAAGACCAATTTAATGAAACCTTCGTTCCTAAACCTTCACCTACGTTTCTAATAGTAAAAAAGAGATCTTGCAAAGAATGGAAAATCAAAAGCAAATAAATTTACCCACATCGGCTATTTTTCAAAAGCAAACCCCTTCAGTCTTACGGATGACAAATGTCGAATACAATCTGGAGTTGTGCGTTGAAGAAATCTAGTAAATAAAATCACTTGACGATAGCGCTTTTTAATAAAAACAATGTAATTATACACTACTGTCAGAACCGGCGAAGTATGTTGATATTTCAAATGCCAAATAAAGAGAGCAAGCTTCATTCGAGGCTAAATATGCAGATTTCCATCTATTACCCTGATTCCAAACAAAAATATCTTCGAAATAAACATAAAAAATTTAAAGCCATCGCGGCTTTTGTACTGTCGTTTACACTGACGTACGCGGTTGGCCTTGTTCCTACTAGAACAACGAACCTAAGGACAAAGTCTTGCCGAGAAGCAATAATCACAGACGAAGATAGCACACGACAGGCCAAGACGAAAACGATGATACTAATAACACGATCTCTTTATCTGACAAAGAATACGATTCGATGTTGAGGACAGCATAAAGCTAAGCACAAAAAGGCGTTTACATATAGTAAATAGGGATGTTCCTGGCTTACATAATTTAAGCCGAGGTCGACATGTACAGCTGTTTAGCAAAATGTCGTTGGCGTAAACGCCAAAAAAGTCACCAAAATGTGTACCCCCCACCTGGCGCACCAGCCACCCAATCCTCTCTTCTGTGTGTCATTAAAACGCTTTGTCCTTGTTGAGCAGCTAACTGTGCTTGTGTGGGGCAATGGCCAGGAGGCGGTGGCTATCAGGAAAGACAAAAAGTATATACCCTAATTACACAAAAAACGGCAAACAAATATTCGGTTAAAAACACGCCAACTGATTCACTGTGCACATTTACTATTCTCACTCTATACACGAGCATCGGGAACACAGTGTGGTCATTGTAGAATAATGATCTTACGTACTGGTATGTATGACGTCATTGACGACGTCGACATGCGTTCGTAAGAAGTTGCGGAATTTTAAAGATTTGTTTGAATGTTCTACGATGCGTATTTAGAGAGAAGTTCACGTACATAAGTCTTAGTATTATTTTTGGCGATCTGTGTTATTCTGTAGTTGATCCTTTCTTTTTTGTACTTGATGCCCTGCTGTTTTTACTTTTCCTAAACTAAACCATCGTTATTCGTAATCAACAGCGTTTCTGCTCAGGAATACAACAGCCATGACACGTTATTGACACCTGGTGCAGTACTCTAGGTGTCAGATATTTAAGTCTCTGGACAAAAGGCATTGCTTAACTTGCAAACATGAAGGCCATAAAGCCAATCTTGGAACAAATGGTGAAAAATGTTAAAGAGGGATGTCAAACTAAATCAAATGAAAAGAAAAAAGGGCATATATCTATTTCTTGCATTTGTCAGTTCAAGGGATCATTAATATCACCACTATTAAGTGTAGACATATCAATTTACATAAAATTGATGGAAAATATTCATGGATAGCTTTGTTTACTTTAGAAATGTAAGCTTGATTTTAAGCAGAATAATCCTTATTTGAGAAATACTTCAGAAAGACACATGGAGTATGTACCGGTATGTTAGCTGCACCTCCAGCACCAAAACGAGCACCAGGATCATATGCCCCAACACCAACATTTGCTTGTGTAGCGTAGCCGGGATTAGCCATTGCAATCTTGATAAAAAATAAGAGAATTATTTATAAGCATTATAAAAACACATAATCTAAACTGCACAACATTAACTGTTTCACAAACCTATAGTGACGTGGGACTAGTATATAACTATGAAATAAGATAAATTAGAAACTTTACCACCCTTTTGAAGACAATAATCCATCCACGAATTTCAACCAACAAGGCTTTAGTGATGCGACAGAATGGGTAATACATATAACAAAGAGGATGTATAGAGGGAGCGAAACAGAGGACCGGGACCAAGGGAGCACAGGAGAAACAAGTAGAATAGAGACAAAGGACAACAACAAAGGTAAGAATAAATAAAAAGACACAGACAGAAGGAAGGACTGGGCAAAAGAAAATATGTTCATGGATAGGAAAAATTAAAAACAGACATTAACTGTTGCAATACATATTGGCACACAAGACAAATTATTGGCTTAGACTTGGTACTGCGACAGGTACTCAAACAAAAAGCCAAGATGAAGGCCCCTTGTAAAGCTGGAAGCCTTTGGTTTAAACTAATCAAGATTGACTAATTTCCTAATAGTTTCCCATGGACTGAGTGTATAGTACCAAACATTCCAGAAGAATTTAGTAACCAGGCATAAGACAACATTTGGTGAACCGAACCCTCTTAAGGATTGTTTAAATCAACTATTTTTCCATTTTTCATGAAAGTAAGAGCATTGGGTCGGTCCCTTAGGATCACCGTGTATGACTATCACAACTATAAGCACTAAGTGCCTTGCTAATAAGTATTATGTACCTTTTCAAAAGTTATTAGTTTCACTTGGTTGGAGAGTCAAGCTTATGAATCCATAGTATCATAACCAAGCTTCAGCACCAGTAAAGCATAGATTCACACTACTTACATTCACAAAAAATTTACTCCAGCCACTTGTCAATCATTAATGCAAAGATAGTTCGCCTTTCCACATCTTTGATTTCTACCTTTGTTTATATCAGCAAATGCAACTTTCTATTTTAGACATATCTGCTATTGTATATCTCAGCCATTTTGAGATCAAATAGCAATGTTTAAACACAAAAATCCTGACAAAGTCCATGCTGGGATCTTTCAAAATTTGTTTTTTACATAAAAATGTTTCCCCTAGTTAATACTTCTAGGTAGGGGCAGATTACAACAGCCAGGGGCTCCTGACTGTATTCAATCATGGTGTCCTGCAATCAAAATGATTACTACTGTGATTGAACAAACAAAATTAAAGTGAACTGTAATTAAAATTGACAAAGAGCTTTTTTTTGATGGCAAAGACATCAACTGAGTAACTGAAATTCAGTGTCCTTACAATTATATTTTTAGTATTCATAATAGAGAGCAGACTGAGTCTCTTTTGTCATATGCAACCTTTGACTTTATTCCTTATTTCAGTTAACTTTAAAAATGACCCCTCTCTGCTGCAGTTTGATGACACCATGGAGAGACAGATACTCAGTGTGATCTAAATATGGAAAAGTGCCCAGGGCATTGCTGTTACAATTTCAATTTCATATGTAGTTACCAAATTTATCAATCAAAATAGACGATCTAGCTCGTCCTTTCATCTAAGTGTACTGGAGTCTGTCTGCATTAAAACAACTAAACCAGTACTCTGTAAGCAGAAAGAGTTCGTTCTTTCACTTGGACTCTTTCAATAATATTTTGTTTCTTTATTTCCTCTTTCTTTGTTTCCATTCTTGTTTATGATTGGCCAGTTTTGCTA
>JANTCA010074020.1:0-15225 GCA_024741275.1 Chironex yamaguchii
ATATTTCAAAGAGGGAGGTAGCATGTTTGGGCACACGTTTTCATGTGCACAATCCAGGGAGTAGTCGATTCCTACTATCATTATTTGCAATGCAACAATTGTGTAAACGTACACACAAATCATACAAAAGTGCAAAATGCAATTTTTGATTAACGACGCGCTTTTTAAACGAGGTAACCATGTCAAAACGTTGTAATTCTAACTACAAGGTTTCTTACAGTTGGCAGTATTGCTGGTTATGGCTGCTGCAAAACAATGGCTTATGTCTGTTGCACACATTGTAAGGGTAATGATAGAGTTAGCATTTTTTTATTGCTTTTTTAAATTCTAAGGGTATTGAGTAAGTTCTTTACAAAGCTGAATGTCTGTGAAATCTATTGATGAGTAAAGATAGCGATTGGCATTGTCCAAGGTAAAAAAGGACCAGAAGAGATATGAAGATGCACTCAGATAGGTAATGGCGACTAGTAGCTTTTATTTATAACAATAATATTGTATAGCATATATAGGTAGTGTGCAATGAGGTTTAAAGAGTCAAAGAATAATGTTTTGAACTTAGATTTGGGCGGACTAAGTAGAGTTATCATAGGCCGAGTGTATGTTTATTTGCGACTTGAACAGATCCCAATTTATTTGGTGAAAGTTTATAGTGCAAAGTTTTTACTTAAAGAAAGCATGATCTTGTCATAATTTTAAAGCTTTATAGCTATGCGAGTTGCATAAGCTTATCCAATATGTGTCTGAATAGTTTAATTGATAAAGAATAAGCGACTTTAGCAAGTCCAAAAACGGATCATATGCTACTCGGTCTCTTTTGAGCTACTGTGAATGTCACCAGGATTGGCAACATACCTACCCAAGCATCCATTTGTATTTCCATTTTCATATTTCAATTCAAGACATAAGAACAAAACTCCACTTAGCCCTGATTTATCGATTACTGTTGGATGCAGAACGCAAAGGGGCTTCAGGTTTACAGGCCATGCCTGACGACAAAGGTTGTTACGAGTTACTGTATATGTTAAGAGGTTTGTCGATATTATCCACAACAAGATATCAGGTAGAGAAAAAGTAACAAGCAACCTAAATGTCTGTGAAGTGGCATTGAAAACTCAGATCTGCCCGCGGAAGCAAAGAACTCTTTCATTGCCAAGAGTTAATTTGCAGAGCTGCTCGTCCTGGAGTCTCACAAAAATGTTCACCATTTAAGGGTTAACCCTATACTTGCTGAGTTATGAACCAGGATTTCGGTTACACGAGGGACGCAGTTTGTAAAGAGGGTAAGTAAACACTGCCTGACATGTACGAAACTGCAAGATATACCTTATAACCCGTCCCAGGCTACGTCTCTTTACCAGAGTTCGAGTGTTGGAGACTCCACTGTTTGGACATACCGGAATTGACATTGCTGGACTTCTGTATGCAACAGGGAATCAAGTGAGATACAAAAATGCTGTATTCTTCACCTTGAACTTATTGAAGACTTAACTGCCATAAATTTGTGCAAGAAGGGGTACACCTGATCTGATTGTTACTGATAATGCTGAGACCTTTAAAACAGCAGCCAAGCTTTTGAAGAAAGTCTTTAGAAGCAATGGGGTCCAACCATTCTTAATGATTAAGCGTATCTACTGGAGGTTTCATTTAGAGCGAGCATGATGTTGGGGAGGTCACTTTGAAAGAATGGTTGGAAAAAGGAGTGTCATATGTTGCTTTCTGAAGGTATTGGGAAATGCCAAGTTATCTTTTAAGAGGTAGTCTTGCCAGGAGAGGAAAGCATTTTAAACTCTGGCACATTAACCTTGCATTCTTGAGAGGTAAATAACGAGCCACTCATTTATCATTTATTACATGGCAGACGTTTATCATGCATGTCTTGTGGAGTTGAATCTAAATCCGATTTTCACTACCTTGATAAACTAGGTCATTTCTGCAAAGATGGAGAAAAGAGTATATTGTAATTTTGCTCGAGGTCCATGAAAGCCAGAGACACTATGCAGCACAGATTGATAAGGATTACATGTTACTTGTGGAAGATGAGGGAAAGAAACGAGGTCTCTGTTAAACAGCTGTGTTAGAAGAGAGAATTGTCGGACGAGACGGTCATACACTTGGAGCGAGGCTGGATTTGGTAAGCAACGATCATACCAAAGTAGATTTGGAAAGCTTTTTCTTTTGGAGATTTCAAGTCAGCGCCAAGTGAGCGAAAAGAAAGGAACGAAAGTTAGTTTGGTTATGAATAGGTTTCGACGAGTTGGGCAGAGCAGAATGGCCATCAGCAAAGTGAGTGTATAGTAAGTACTATAGCACCGGAGAAAGATGCATGGTGGCGAAGGCGCTTGATACTTGACTCTGCCTGGTCAAGGAGAAGGAACCGCCACGTGCTCTTGACTTACTCATTCTCATATATGTCGTCAGCATATTATTACGTTAGCATAAATGGCAAATTGCGAAATTAAAACATGGATATCATGTCACTCAGAGTCAGTTATTGTTTGATTGCATGAGCTCATGAGCTTAAAATTAATATATCTTCATGTCGAGTGTTCCCTTCTCAAGCATTAATGCCAGCAAAAAGCAACAATATTTGAGCTTCACACACATTGTTGTCAACCATAACAAGCTGGATTTATCATTTGAGGTAGGAAAATGAGTACTTCGTGGGGGAAATTGGAGAAGAATTGCGGTGTATATATTCAGAGCATCAGCAATCTTGCCCAACGGGGGTACAAAATTTGTTTTAGAGATGTGAATGAAATTTAGCTAAAGACACTTAAAGTATAGCTTTCGGACAAAAGGGACAGTTAGAGGAAAATGGATGAGGACGTTTTGGATTATCTTTATGAGTAAGTAAGGGAGACGAGGGGATCGACCAGGGTATCAATGAAGCCTCTAAGTATGCCTAGAATGTCAATAGTACTTTGTTTAAAATTGATGGTGCATTGGAGTAACTTGTGCCCTTGTCAATAAGTCAGTCTAAGGAGAACATTGGATCAGATGCTTTGCCAATGGTCATTTTACATAGTAAAGTGAAAGTCCCACATTGGAGCTGTGGAAGTTTAAAGAGAAAACTGCCAGGATTTCTGAAACGGATTCTCAAGTGCAACGGATGAGAACTCTGACTTGGCCAACGTCGACAAGTTGAAATATTCAAAAGGCTTGCTAGAAGGAACTCCTCGGTCTGTTTTGGCAGTCATACCGAGAACAGACGCATCATACGCTATCATTGTTGACTTGCTAAAGAAGCGTTTTGGCAGGCCAGGGGTTGTACAGCGAGCACACATGGATGAACTGATTAATGTGGCACCTGTATTTAGTGAGAGAAATATCAGGTGTCGCAGGAAAATATTGGGTCAGATTGAGGCCTATTGTCGAGGGTTGGAGGCACTAAAGGTTGACATGACAACTCATTCCAACTTTGCGGTGCTCTACTGGTGGAGAAGATACCAAAACAAGTTTGTCTGATAACGATCTGGTTTAGTGGATGCGACCTCTTAGAATGGAGTGAGAAGGATTTCCTGAACTCGTTTGAAAGAGAGATTTTAATCAGAGCAAGTCATGTACCACTTCTGGGAAAATCGTACAATGAAAATATCCTGACAGTAATTTCCAAGAGATACAATCGAAAGTATTCACTTTAGAAAATATAGTTAGGTACTCTTTCATTCTCTATGCCCTCGCTCTGCTCGTACATCTTATGTCAGCACTTAAATGTCTTGCAGACCAAAGCAATTTTGCCTTGTTGAATCAAATTTATCAAAATTGTTCAGTTTTCTCGGTATTTGTAGAACACAATTCACTATCTCCAAGGAAGATCTTTGCATGAAAAGCTGTAGCCTTGTTCATTTCAAGCACTCAGTCTGTCTGCTTAAATTTCACACATTCTGATAAACATTTTTATATTCCGGACAGTATGTGAGGGTATCTGATGATTCTTTTGATTGTGTAAATTTGTGAGGTCTTGATAATTACCAGAATACCAGTTTGTTGTTATTTCCTTATTTTAACCAAATCCGTTTTCGTGTTTTTATACAAGTGGTTAATCTATCGTTAGTCGGCTCTGAGCCCAGTAAGTAGCTCCTTATAAGGATAGAGGTGTTTTCCACTAGTATCCATATAGTAACAGGTTTAGGCGTAACAATGAGTTTGAGATAATTTTAAGGGGCGCCATTGTCCTTAATAATGGAATGTGTCCCGCACTGTGATGATAACAGCCCAGAACAGCGCTGTCTCTGAGGATCGGCCGTTGAAATCAACCTTTGTTTAACGACGTGCATTTGAAACGCGCTAACCATTTCAAAATGCCAGAATTCTAAGTATAAATTTATTGTCATAAGGTTTCTTATGGATGACAATGTTGTTGGTTAGGGCTGCTGCAAATTAAAGGCTTATGATTGGTACTCACATTGTAAGGCTTATGATAGAGAGAGTTGACTTTTATAATTACTTAATTCTAAGTCTAAGGGAGCTGAGTAATTTTTTTCCAAATCTGTATGTCTCTGATTTATATTGATGATTAATACTTACTGATTGGCATCGTCCACGTTTGCGAGTTTGCGAGGGCTTCTGCAAGCATTACTAAGTAGACAAAGAACCAGGGCCCGACAATTGAATGTCATCACGATGGAAGGTGGTTTCAGCAGGAAAGATGCATTCAGTAACTGAAGTCTTGTTTTACAAATGTGAAACAAGTGAGGTAGTAGGCTATGCAGATGCAGATTTTGTTGGGATACTGACGATAGAATTAATACTGATGATACATCAGACTATGTATTATTAGCTAGTTTAGTGGCAAAGAAAAGACTGTTAGTCTTTCGAATGCAAAATGGAGTATGTTGCATTGAGTGAATCTGCTCGGAAAGGTTTATTTTTGAAGCAGTTGTTCAGTGAGATTGGAGTAGAGACAGGCATAGTGCTCATAATGCAAGACAACCAAGCTACTTAAATAAAGATCAACCTTGCTTCACACCAACATTCACTCTTTGACTGCAATAAGTATCATGTTGTCAACCTTGGAATTCCTTTTAACGTATTCGGGCTTGAACCCAGTCTTCGGAGTCAAAAAAGTTTAGAAGAAATTTTCTTCAGCCTGGAGACATAAAGAGTGTTAGACAGTACCATAATTGGTGCAGTGGGGATGGATATTCTGTATCTCTCCCATAGAACGTTAGGCATAAGAAGCTACCGATCTATTATCGTATTCTTTCTGCACCACTTAAGGTCTTGTCTTGAAATTGATTCAGATTCTAACAGATTCTAATTAATGTGTAGCAATGATCAACTAGAAGCGAAAGTGGCTGAGTGTGCGGAGGATCAAAATTGCTAAATTACTTCATTTTATTGTCCACTAAGTTATTGTTAGGACAGATACCCAAACCACAAAGGAAATAATAATCCTTGATGTCTCTTGCAAGGAAAACAGAAACTTTACATCACTTTATTGTTTACATGTTAATCTTTCATCTCATTTTCTGGAATTGCGGAAGACTATCGATAGTAAATCTCTTGTCAATGCCACTTCGTTAATGGTTTGAGGTGGAATGTTACATCGTTGCTAAGACCTCGAAACAAGTATTCCGTGGTTTAAGAAATGTTTGTTTTTGCTTTGTGTCCAAAATCGTTGCTTTGTTTCATTCATGTTGCTCAAGTTTCAATCCTACCTCATACGACAAACTCATCCTTACTGTCAGTTAACGTCTTCTGACCTGCCGTTGTGTGCACAATTCTAGAGTGATAATCTCGGAGAAGACTCAATTGCCAAAACACAGCGGATAAAAGGAGTATGTTTGACAAGCAAAGAAGCCACTAAAAGTGAAGTCCAAACGTGTTCTTAGCTGAGCTACAAAAAGGAAAAGAGTAAGCCCTTGAATGGCAGCTTTTCCAGAGACACCGTTGTTAAATGCTACTACGTAACGAAACTGTCATGAGATGTAAGAATCACTACTTGGCTTCGTAAGGAAGCAGGCTTAATAATCCTAGAAATTCCTAGTAAATAAACCAATCTTCTACGCATGGTCTTGCTTTGCTATCCACGAGTTTTTGTCAATTAAATGGCAACTTGACAAAACGCACCCATGTTTCTAGGAAGAAGACTTTCGAAATTTTGAGAAAGGGAAAGTTTTGACATTTCAAACACAGTTGATCAATGACCTGCATGCTATTTGGTACCAATAACAAATAATCGTAAAATGTCATTAGATTTTCACTGCTGCCAGTAATGCCTCAATGTGTGCATGGGTTCAAAGACGAAATGCATAGATAACCCTAAAAATCTCTTGGCATTTGAATTCGCAACCCTGCTTTCATAAATTTCATCAAGTCTTAATTTATTTACACTGTCGCTACGATGGGACGCCGCAAGGAGTAGGCAAAACTTGTAAAGCTTGTAAAACCGTGTAAAGCGCATGCTAATGTACGCATAGACACGAAAGGTCAAACATAACAATTCGAAATCTGGCCTTTTCATGTTCTATCTTTCAATTCGTTTGATTTCCTACATTTACAAAGACAGTCATTCATCTATCCAATACGTTTCCGAGGGCAAGCACTCTTTTTAATACCACACCGACATGGTTTCCATCCAATATGTAGTCTCTTATAAGCAAGAATCAATCTTTTCCTCATCAATTTGATCTTCTTTATGGCTTTCAACACTTTGCGACCATAACATGTTTTCTTCAACTTCTTGAGAATTCTACCAACAAAGACTTTGACCTTCTTGTAAATGCGCCGGATGGTACGACCAACTCGAGAACGCCAAAATCTGATCATTTTGATTCTAATTCTCCTGATGATTTTACGGTATCTTCGAATCATTCTCCATGATGGTTTGGTACATTTGCAGGCCAGTAAGAAACATATGGGAGTAGACATCACTTTCTTCGAAAGGTGTGGGTCAGCTGAAAAAACATTAGATTGTTTAATACTTGTTACGTGATGAAAGTGGCATGGAAAACAATTACAAATGAAGTATGGGGAGACATGCAGAGGCTGCCGTATAAAGAGGAGGAAAAATAAGATCTAGGGTGCGACCAAGGACAAAGTGGAATGTAGAATGTAAGCAATGGCCGAGACGAAAAGTCGAACAAAAAGGGAACCATAAGAAACACATTGGAAATCTGCACAAGGAAGGACCACAAAAGGAGCAAAAGATAAAAACACAAAAAACCTAAACCTCGAACTCACAGTAAAGAGGCCTAACAGAAGGAAGTGATTAGTAATACCTGGCAAATCATCCTGGGACAGCATAATTGTCTTTTCGTTTTCTTCTAACAAAAGCAGGAAGAAGAATGATCATTAACTCAAAGGAAACTATAAGCAGGAAAAATATAATTTTCCATTGGAGGAATAAGAAGACACAACATCTCAAACAGTTTAAGGCAAAGAAGGTTAACTAGCAACAAAAACTTGCTTCTTGGAAATGATGGCGAGTTTCTTCTAATGACGAGAATAATCCAATTACTTCTTCACAAGTCTGCTATTTCAAAGCACCGAAAGCTTACAAATGGAAATGATAGATCAATTTCATCACGTCTACGAATGTGGAGCTGGAAACACGCAGCTGTGTTTTCACTTTAATTGAATTCATTCGAGAGCAATATATCAAAGCAGCAAACAAGCTAAATTACCTTGAGTGATTGCATTGTCTTCTGCTCCTATTGGATAAAAGTAGATGTATAGTAATGGCATGCAATCACATTGCAATCAATTTTTAAATACACAAAAAGGCAATAGAAAACCGATTTGAAAATGAAGACTAAATGTATCAACGTTGTGATAAGACATTCAAGCTCTTTCTCCCATTGATTTGACTTTTTGCAAAAAGTAGATTGTGATCCAGATACTACGTGTCAACGAATTCCTGTCCCAACTATAATAACCGAAACCAAAGACCAAAGATGTCGTAACACTGATGATTTCACGAGCAGTTATGAAGTTTGTAAAACATTGCCCTCTTTGTACTGTAACGAAACCTTGACAATACTTCAAATTACTGCTTCCTAAGTTAGAAAGTCGGATTCTGTATAGCTCGCATTATTCGATCAAGTTATAATTGATAGAATATGATGAAGTAAATGTACATCTTTAGATGATGTTCAATTGCGTCTTTATAAACCCACCTCCTATACCAGAACATCCAAGTAGCAAAAAGAAGACGGAGTAATTCTAAAGGTCACTCTAGAATAAAAGATAAAATAATGAGAAACTTACTGGCAATTGCTGCCACTAGCAAAAGGGCAAAGATTGTCATCAACTTCATTTTCGTCCTGAAATGATGCATCCAGCTAAAACGAGAGAATGAAATATGACTAAATTAAATTATCGTAGACAAGCTGATGAGGTCAAGAGGAAACCGTGTTGCTGGCGTTCATGTAACGATCGAGATCCAAATAATGCCACTCCATAGTCTGTTGAAAGAGAACTTGTGTTTCGTCAGCTTTCCCATATTACTAGAAGCCGTCCTTGGCAAGTAACAAGGTACATGTTTCCTAAAGTAACTGCTAGCAAGAACTCAGTCATGACTCCATAAAACAGTATACGTTGATAGACTTGATAGCATTTACTGCCAATGATATTCATATACAACAGAGTCATAAATATAAGTATCAGTAACGCAAAGAACTTACCTGAAAATGGCTGAAATGGTTCTTTGAGAATGTTGATACCAACAGTATATAAGTATTTTAGTGTCTCAAGGGATTTCAACAAACTTTTACGCCACGTTGAACAAGCTGACTTTACTATTGTTATATTTCAAAGAGGGATGTAGTATGTTTTTCGTTTTCATGTGCACAATCCAGGGAGTAGTCGATTCCTACTAGCATTATTTTCAATGCAGCAATTGTGTAACACAAATCATACAAAAGTGCAAAATGCAACTTTTGTTTAACGACGCGCTTTCGAAAGAAGCTAAGCACTTCTAGTCACGTCTTCAAACTTCCATAGCTCTACCTCTAAGCTTTCTTATCGTTGAGGATATTGTTCGTGATAGCTGGTGCTAAACAGCCGCTTATGTTTTTTACTCACATTGTAAGCCTAATGATAGAAAGAGTTAGTTCTTGTAATTACTAAATTTAATTCTGAAGGTACTGAGTAAGTTCTTTCCAAAGCTGTATGTCTGTAAAAAATTATTCACGATTAATACATAGCTATCGTCCAAGGTAAAAAAGGATAAAACGAGTTATCAATATTCAGGTGCAGTCAGATGGTGACTAGAAGCTTTTATTTATAACAATAATATAGTATAGCATATATAGGTAGTGTGCAATGAGGTTTAAAGAGTCAAAGAATAACGTCTTGAACTTAGATTTGGGCGGACTAAGTTGAGTTATCACAAGCCGAGTGTGTGTTAAATTGCGACTTGAACAGATCCCAATTTATTGTGGTAAAAGTTTATCTTTAAATTAATATTTAAAGAAAGCATGATCTTGTTATTACTTAAAAGCGTTATAACTTACTGACTTGGGTAAGCGTATCAATTGTGCTTCTGTACAATTTAATCGATGGAAAATATATGGCTAATGACAAACCTAAAATCTGATCATATCCTACTCGATCTCGTTTGAGTTACTATGAATGTGACCATTATTGGCAGCATACATATACAATCAAGTATTTGTAGTTTCTTTACTTTGACGGCCTCTATTGTAATGGCACACATTGGACAAGGACCTCGATTAAAGTCAAAAAACATGCCGACGTGACTGCTATTTGGCCGAAGAAAGCCTGTATGATTTTTACACTTTGCTAGAAATTGCAATAATCATTTCCTCGTCTTTCTCTACCTCTCTCAATCACCTCGTCTTACCTATGATCCCACTGTCAACCTTCCTTCTTAGACCCATGACAATTGATGCTAATCTAAAGTATACTCAATAATGTTACAAATGCTCAATAATGTTTACTTCACTATCGGGTGCCATTGGAAGCAATGGTAGAGTAAGAGGATTGGATTTAAAAATGATTCTTGAGTGATATTAACTTGGCCAAGACAACTTCCACAAGTTTGCGAGGGCGTCTTCATTATTTAGTATCCAAATAACCAGGGCAAGGCAATTGAAGGTCATCACGACGAAAGGTGGTTTCTAACAAAAGGTAGCATCAATTCCTACTAGACAACAGCCATCTGGCGCTTGCAAAGTGAAAATGACTGCCAAAACATGCAATTATGCCATAGGCCAACATTTACTAGAAAATTCAGAATGCGCCAGAACGTATATGGAAGAAAATTGTCGGATATTTGGCACAGCAAGATCGTCCTTTGATCTAAGTGCACTGGAGTCTGTCTACATTAAAACAACAACACCAGTACTCTGTAGGCAGAAAGAGTTCGTCTTTTCACTTGGACTCTTTCAATAATGTTTTGTATCTTCATTTTCTCTTTCTCTGTTCCCTTTCTTGTCTATTATTGGCTAGATTTGGTTCATGTTTCGTATAAATAGGTTGCCATATATATACTTTCCTTTCTGACGTTTCATTATCTGAAGAGTGTCAGACGAAAAAAGCTTTTAAGTATGATTTTAGCGCAATGTCGCAAATTTTCAAGCTGGTTTTAGAGGTGGTTTCGATTGAGAATATGCCTTCAGTGGCTGACCCTCCTAATAAAAGAAGCCAATGCCGAGGACTACTGACAGAAGACAATGCAGCTGTTCAACGGACAGAAGAATGCCAGATATGTTGAAAGATTTTGAAGCCCAGTGACATCAGTGAACTTGGACAGCTGTGAACTATTGTGCTTGTCCAGTTACTAAAGTGGCAACATGCTTTCTTTTAGCTGTTTCCATGGTAATGTAATTTTCTTTGTTGTTGTTAACTATTGTTTTTTATCAGAATGTCTTTTTACTATTTGGGATATCGTGTTGCTTCTTTGTTAGTGAGTTGATTTAATTACAGAAGATGTTTAGTACATTTCTTATCCACACTCTGCCAATATTTTAACATTGGTTATGGGCCCAGTTCTTACACTAAGGAACGGAGATAAGAAATTTTTTTTATTTTTGAGATCATCTTGAATCTGCAACTGGTGAGTCTAGTTCATGTTACTAATTTTCTGGAACGTTTGTTGATTTGCACAACAAATTGCTATGTATTGACAAGTTGAATGATCCTAATTGGCCCATATGGAAACTGCAAGACACAGTCTATCTGCAAGCTAAAGAGCTTCGAGGTAGGGTTGATGGTTGAGATGTTCGACCCTAAGTCATTGATGAAAACCAAGAGGTGTTAGCTCAATATTTAGTACGTGAGGCTGGGGTAAATTCGATTTTTTTACAAACAGTAAGCACCTCTCAGTTACAGTAGGAGTAGTACAAGGCAGAATTTGCGATTCGAACAAGTAAAGGAATAAAGGTGCTATGGACAGACAATGGATGCCAATATACGTCAAAGAAATTGGAAGGTCATTTAAAGAAGAAAGGAATAGTCTATCAGCTAACTGTACCACATTCCCCTCATCCAAATGGTGTTGCACAGTGCCTTATAATATAATACAATAATGTAATATATATGATTAATGTGCATAACTATAATACAATATTTTATACACTTTTAAAACCTAAGCTAATCTAAATCATAAGCTAATTTAAATAAATGAGTTTTTAAAGAGGATTTAAAAATGCCAATATTGTCAATAGCACGGATTTCCAATGGGAGACTGTTTCCGGCCAGAGAGTAGCTGCAGCATAGGCAAAAGTTCTTGCACCTAATGGTAAGTTCTTGAAATGGGGAACCTTTATCAGCAGTGTATTACTCAATCAGAGTGTTCTATTGGGCATATACCTCTCCACCATGTCCAATGAATAAACAGGTGCCTTTCTTACCAAGCACCTGAAAGTAAGCAGCATAATTTTGTACCATATGCGTTGCTTGACTTGCAGCCAGTGCAGATCAAATGAGGCTGTGCATATATACTTAAATTTAGGTATCAGCAACTCAACACAGCAGCTGCATTTTGGATATGCTGAAGTCTGTCAATAAGATGCAGTGGCAAACCATACAACAGAGAGTTACAGTAATCCAAGTTGCTAATGTTGAATGCATGAACAACAGTTTGGATAGCATCATTGCTAAGGAACCTCTTTATACGTTTCAATTTATACAGTTGGTAGAAAGCTTTACTGCATAATTTTGTAACGTGTTGGTCCATTTTCAAATTTTGATCAAAATACATACCAAGGTTTTCTTTGGCTTTCTTCTTTCCTGGGATTGGAACTACAGGTGTCCCATAACTGTTAAATTGTGTGGGTTCCCAAACACCTCTGGCAATGCCCTTGTCATATTCCTCTTCCAAATCCGCTTCCATGGTAAAATGTACAGGTCTTGCCTTTCTGAATATTGGTTAAGCATTAAATTTGAACTTGACTTGCAGTTCAAGATCTTTAAGGCATTCATATTCGGGTTTTCATAAATCCTGAAAATCATTGTATAAAAATAGCTTCATTCTTGCAGTTGGACGTCTGCTTTCTCTGGCTAAGAGGACATAACTTGATCTGGTTGTATGCATCAGCCAGGTCAATCTTGGCGAAGCCAGAACCATCTCCTAGTTTACGCATCAAGGCCTCTGGAAAAGGTAGTGGATGGTGATTATCCTCTAAATGTTGGTTGACTGTTACTGAATAGTCACCACAAACATGTAACTTGGCTTTCTTTTTTCCTGGGATTGGAACTACAGGTGTCCCATAACTGTTAAATTGTGTGGGTTCCCAAACACCTCTGGCAATGCCCTTGTCATATTCCTCTTCCAAATCCGCTTCCATGGTAAAATGTACAGGTCTTGCCTTTCTGAATATTGGTTAAGCATTAAATTTGAACTTGACTTCCAGTTCAAGATCTTTAAGGCATCAAAGATCGGGTTTCCACAAATCCTGAAAATTATTGTAAAATGAATGGCGTTATTCTTGCAGTTGGACGTTTGGTTTCAAGTTGCTGAAAACAATATAACATTGTTCTATAGTAGACAGAACTTTGTCGACAGATATGCCTAACTGTCTGCTAGCTATCTGGCCAAGCAAATTTAGATCTGGAATCTCAGTCACCTTGAACTGTTAATTATTATGTCCCTCACACTTGCTTGGCTAGTACAAATGCCCAGTATCGGTTGTTTGTGTTTACTAGCCGACTAAAACTCTGTCCCTGAAGTATCAAGCGCAAGGCAACCAAGATCCTCCCAATATTGTTTTGATATGAAGTTTCCAGTCGTGGCAGTGTCCAATTCCATGAGACGCGTCCTGCCTTGAATTTGCAGGGAAACTTCCAACTTGGGCAGTGACCCTTGACCATGGACTACATTGGATCCATGTATACATTTGACAGAATACTTTGTACTGTCTGTCACTGAAGCTTTTTTTGCAACAAAACTTTCGTAAATGACCCTTTATTCCACAGTAGTTACATTTAGAGTTCTTGAACTTACATTCTTTGTCTTTGTGATCTGTCCTTTCACATAAAAAACAGGTAGTAGTGGATTTTGAAGCGTCATTAGCCTTTACTCCAGTATCTGTATCTCCTTTTGGCTTTGTCTTGCTGTGATGTGTAACTTTGTTAACAGCCTTTTGACTTGTAACCATGTACAGTATCCTCCTCAACTTTGGCAGCATCTTCCGTTTGGATCCCAAGCTCAATAGCATGGGCAAAAGTCAGCTCTTTGTCTCTAACTTTCAATAAAGCTATTAAGACAACTTCATTGTTGATTAGACAGATAAAGCGCGAGCATGCAGCTTCGTCCTGAGGATACTTTATCGAGGCAATATCATCTTGTCGTATACATGCTACCAATTGTTGAAGTATTTTATCAGGCTTTCATTGTATTTCACTCCAGAACTTGATTGAATCTTTGATGAAATGCAAAATGTCTAGGGTCGAAATGAGTCTACATGAAATTAACAATCTCATCCATTATTAAATCATTGCTCTGCTTTGGTGGAGACTGTTGCTTTGCTAAGTTATGGAGTTTTTACGAAGTCTATAAACATCCTTAGACTGATTAGCAAGGAAAATGTGAGACTTACGATCATGGCCTCTAATTGTTGTGCCATCTGCTGCTGCAAGAGTTCGATCAACTTAGCATTTTCTGACATGATTAATAAGCATGATCAATCTGAAATTCAGACATAAATCTTTGTTGACAAGTCCTTATATTTGTGGTATTGAACCAAGATCCTATTGACTGCGCCAGAAATTCTTTGTTGTATATTTGACTCGAGGTCAGCAATCAGGAATTCCAAAGTAGCGAGTAAAAATTCTTTTGTTAATATCTTCTCAGTAATCTATCTACAAAGCAGTTGGCAACTGAAGACTGACACTCCTACTAAAGTCAGGACTTTTTATACTTTACAATATGGCTTCTAAAACATTCTTGAATATGATGTCATTTCTATCTACAGTAATTCCTAGAAATATCTTTCCCTAAAATAGTTCTACAACACAGTCATTTCTTGAAAGAAAATTGCAGTAAGTTTTTAACCTGCACTGAGCCAGACAGCCAATATCAGTCACACAGTTCTCAGTCTGGTAAGCCAATATAACCCAGACAGTGAAAACAAGGCATTTGACTAATCAATCAGAAGCTGTTGAAATGATTGCCACAAGAGTAATAATAGCCCTTTACGTCTCTTGCAAGCAAAACAGAAACTGTACTTCACTTAACTATTGTTTGCATGTTAATCTTGCATCTCATTTTCTGGAAGTGCAGAAGACTATGATAGTAAATCTCTTGTCAATACCATTTCATCAATGGTTTGAGGTGGAATATTATATTGTGGCTATGACATTGAACCTAGTACTTTGTGTTTTAAGAAGTCTGTTTGCAAAATCTCAATTTTCAATCCTGCCACATACGACAAACTGATCCTTGCTGTCAGTTAACGTCTTCTGACATGCCATTGTGCACACAATTTCTACAGTCATAATGTCAGAGAAGACTTGGTTCAAAACAGTGGGTAAATGGATCATGTTGAACAAGCAGGAAAGCCTTAAAAGTGAGGTCCAAACGTGTTGTTAGCAGAGTTATAAGGTTACTATAACGCCCTTGATTTCAAGAAATGGTACCTTGTCATGGGCAGTAGGCTTTTTGTGTTGTCCTGGTGGTCGCGTATCCCCAAGAAACCTTTTTTGAGGGGCGGCAAAGCTACACATTGATGTTGCCATACCTTGTTGGTGCTAGAAAGGGTAAAATGAGTGGCTAGAGAGTAATTTATTATTTATCAGTTACATGTCACTCAAGTACCG